>JAJPUD010004849.1:57567-83078 GCA_023553655.1 Myrmecobius fasciatus
TAAAAAAAAAAAAAAAAAAAAAAAAAAAAAAAAAAGAAAAAGAAAAAAAGAAAAGAAAAAAATTAAAAAACATACATAATGAAATATCAAGTTAGAAATTCTGAAAACCAAAGGAGAGATTAATAAAACTGAAAGAAAACTATTGAACTAATAAATAAAACTAAGAGTTGATTTTATGGAAAAAACAACAACAAAATAGATAAACATTTGGCTAACGATTAGAAAAAGAGGAAAACCAAATTACCAGTATCAAAAATGAAAAGGGTGAATTTACCACCAATGAAGAGGAAATTAAAGCAATAATCAGGAGCTATTTTGCCCAACTTCATGCCAATAATTATGATAATCTAAGTGAAATGGCTACATATTTACAAAAACAGACTAACAGAAAACAAAATACTTAAATAACCCCATTTTACAAGAAGAAATTGGGCAAGCCATCAATGAACTCCCTAAGAAAAAATCTCCAGGGCTGGATGAATTTGCAAGTGAATTCTACTAAAGATTTAAAGAATAATTAATTCCAATCTGATATAAACTAGTTGATAAAATAGGTTACAAAGAACTACCAAATTCCTTTTATGACACAGATATAGTGCTGATTCCTAAACCAGGAAGAACCAAAACAGAGGAAGAAATACCAATTTCCCTAATGAATAATGATGCAAAAATCTTAACTAAAATATTAAGAAATTATAGCAATTTGCCACCAGGATAATACATCATGACCAAATGGGATTTTTTTTTACCAGGGATGCAGGGCTGGTTCCATATCAAGAAAACTATCAGTATAATTGACCATATCAATAACAAAACAAATAAAAATTATATGATTATCTTAATGTGTGCAGAAAAAGCATTTGACAAAATAAGGTACCCATTCCTAATAAAAATACTAGAGAGTATAGGAATAAATGGTGTTTTCCTTAAAATGATATGCAGCATCTATCTAAAATCACCAGAAAGCATTATATGTAATGGGGATAAACTAGAAACATTCCTAATAAGATCAGGGGTGAAACAAGGATGCCTATTATCATCACTATTATTCACATTAGTTTTAGCAATAAGAAAAAGAAATTGAAGGAAAAAAACCCAAAATTATCACTAGAAAACCAACTAAAAAACTACTTGAAACAATTAACAATTTTAGCAAAATGCAGGCTATAAAATAAACCCACATAAATCATTAGTATTTCTATATATTACCAACAAAGCCCAGAAGCAAGAGATAGAGAAATTCCCTTTAAAATAACTGTAGACAATATAAAATATTTGGGAGTCAAGACAAACCCAGAAACTTTGTGAACACAATTAAAAAATACTTCCCACACAAATAAAGTCAGATCTAGACAATTGGAAAACTTTTAATTGCTGATAGGTAGTCAAGGTAATATAATAAAAATGACAATTTAACCTAAATTAATTTACTTAATGTCATACCAATCAAACTGCAAAAAATTATTTTATAGAGCTAGGGAAAACTAATAAAAATTCATTTGGAAGAACAAAAGGTTAATATCAAGGATATTAAGGGAATTAATTTTTAAAAATTCGAAGGAAGATGGCCTAGCCATACCAGACCTAAAACTGTATTATAAAGCAGTAGTCATCAAAAGCATTTGATACTGGCTAAGAAATAAAGTAGTAAGGACAGCTAGGTGGTACAGTGGATAGAGCACCAGCCCTGAAGTCAGGAGGACCTGATTTCAAATCTGGTCTCAGACACTTAACATTCCCTAGCTGTGTGACCCTGGGCAAGTCACTTAATCTCAATTGCCTCAGCAAAAAAGTAGTAGAACAATGAAATTGGTTAACAATCTACTATTTGATTATAATCAATGATTACAGTAATCTACTGCTTGATAAACCCAGCCTCTGAGATAAGAACTCATTACTTGTCAAAAATTGACAGAAAACTGGACAGTGTGGTATGGCAGAAACTAGGCATAGAGCAACACCTCATATCTTATACCAAGATAAAATCTAAATGGGCTCATAATTTACACATAGTGATTCTATAAGCAAATTAGGAGCTGTGAACTCTTCCAGCCATTCTGGAGATTAATTTGGAACTATACCCAAAGGTATATCTGTATCCCAAAGAGATCATAAAAGAGGGGAAAGGACTTATGTGTGCAAAAAATGTTTTTAGCAACTCTTTTTTTGTAATGGCAAGGAATTGGAAATTGAGTGGATGCCCATCAATTGGAGAATGGCTAAATAAGTTATGTATGTGAATGTTATGGAATATTATTGTTCTATAAAACATGATGAGCAAGCTGATTTCAGAAAATCCTGGGAAAAGTTACATGAACTGATGCTGAGTGAAGGAGCATTGTACACAGATAACAGCAAGATTATATGATGATCAACTATGATACTTAACTCTTCTCAGGAACACAGTGATTCAAGGCAATTCTAGTATTCTTGGGATGGAAATTCCATTTACATCCAGATAGAGAATTATGGAGACTGAATATGGATTGAAGTGTACTATTTTCACCTTTTAGTATTTGTTTTTTTTTCTTTCTCATGATTTTCTCTTTTTTCTGATTTTTCTTTCATAACATGACTAATTTGGAAATATATTTCAAATGACTGGACATATATAACCTATATCAGATTGCTTGCTATCTTTGGGGAAGGAGAGAGGAAAAAAATGGGACTCACAATGTTACAAAAATGAATGTTGAAAACTAGGATGGCAGAAACTAGGGCATAGACCAATATCTCATTTCTTATACCAAGATAAAGTCTAAATTGATTCATAATTTAAAGGATGGAAAAGAGTTATGTATATTTGTTGGCAGCAGGAAGGAACCAGTAAATGAAGAAATATTGAAGAGTAGAGAGGTGAGGGTAATGGTGGGAGCAATTTGCTAGAAAAGACAGAAGAGGATGGCATCAAGAATATATGTAAGGGGCAGGCTTGGTAAGAAGGTCCATCTCTTCATCAAAATGTAGTAAAGGATTAAATAGGAGATAAAGTCAAATAGGTTGTGAAATGAGAAGGGCTTGTAGAGGAGGAGAAAAGGGATCCAAGAGAAAAAGGTCTCAATTTTCTTGGTAAAAAATGAGGAAATTTCCTCATTTGGAAAGGTGATGGTGTAAATGCCTTGAAGAAAGCTTTTAAAACAGATGTTTTGAAAGTTTATAAGACTTGCTCTAGCCTATATAACTATTTCCCTGAACCTAAGGCAAACCTGACAAAGTTGCCAAAATGAAAGAACCTCAGGGAAGCAGATGAGAAATGCTTTGGGGAAACTTACAACAAACCTTTACCAGAATTTGACCAGGCCCATGGGATTGCTCCAGAAATTAGCAAGTACATACCCTAGGGACTTGGAACATTCTCTAGCTGGCATTTTCTTCAGCATGTGGCAACTACCACCACAGTGTTATTGCCAGATCTGATGTTTCATTGACCTTTCTTCATTCCAACATGTTCACATAAATCTTCCCTCCTAAATAACCTAGAAACAGTATACAAATGAAAAGAGGTAATTTTTTTTTTCTTAAATCAAGTCTGTCTTAAATGATTAAAGAGGAAAGGTCCCAAAGGTCTAGAAATTCCATTATCAACTGGTATAATACTGTATTTGGAATCAAAAGGCTTGAATTTTAAATGTTAGTGCTATCATTCACATTTAAATTTTTTGCCTGTTTTCTTATTTACAAAATGAGGATAATAAAGCTTGTATTTACTCTATCTCACATTACTGATATAAATTAATACTTGTAAAGCACTTTACAATTTACAAATTATTTTTACTTATTTCCTAAGTCACCAAAAAAACACAAATTATTCTGTTGACATACATCTGGGCCAACCTCAGATTTGAATTTACCATTTTTATAGTAATATTTTAATGACTAAAGATCCCCAATGTACAAAGACCACCCCAAAATTAGTTTTTACATTTGCTTCTTCCTTAAAATCTTCAAGTAACATTGACATGATATTTTTCTTATTGACATACTTGTCTTGACAAAACAAATTTTTTTTAAAAATCCATGTTGTAGTCATCTTTCCTTAAAAAAAAAAAAAAAAAAGCAAGACTATCTGATAAGGGGTGCCACTGAAAGCCCGAGTACCTTTTTATTCTTTTACCTAACCATTTCTTAACAGAAATAAGTATCTTAAGAGCAGTTACCTAGAATCACCATTAGCCATTACCTTTCACCTTTGACTTGAACTTGTCTTCATTTACATTATTGTAGTCATGGTATATATTGTTCTTTTAGTTTTTCATTCTTCACTCAGAATCAATTTGTAAGTCTTTTATGTTGATCCAAAGGTTTCTGATGTCATTCTTTTTGGTGCAACATTATTTCATTACCATTGTACACCAGTTTTTAAAGCATTTCCCAATCAATGGATACATTTGCTTTTAGAAGCATCTTAAATCTTGGTCTTCCTCAATTGCTACAAATATTTTGACATCAAGGAAGCTATTATTGACTTGCTTGGGATAGAATGGTATAAAATGGTAGAATTGTGGAACCAAAGAGGTTGATCAGTTCAGTGACTTTTCACACAATTCCAAATTGTTTTCCAGACTTGTTTGACCAAATCACAGTTCCACCCAGTTTATTAGTACACTTTATCTTTCCACAACCTGCCAATTTGATTAGTGAGAAGTTATACTTTAGTGTTTCCAATTTGCATTTTAATGGTGATTTTTCATGTAGTTATTAGTTTTGCATATTTCTTCACTTAACTTAGTTTATATCCTATGACCACTTACACATTATGACTCAATTTTCATAACTGCATTAATGCCACATAGATTTTAGATGCCAAAACTTTTATCAAAGATTTTTCATGCAAAGTCTTTTTGCTGATACTTTTTCCTTACCCTAAATAAATTGTGTTTAAAAAAAAAAACACCAAAAACTGCATCTCATATAATTGCAAGTATTCCCTCCCATAACATTTTCTATCCATCATTTGATTATAAGTTTAACTCTAACCATTAGTTGTAAAAGATACAAACTTTTATGAACTTAGAGAACTTATCCATTTGGCTGTTATTATAGTATATAGTATAAAATGTTGATCTATGCCTATTTTCTGCCAAATTGCCTTCTAGTTTTCCCAGGTCTTGTTGAATCAAGTTTTCCTCCTTCAGGAGATTTGTTGATTTTTACCAAAACTAGGCTGCTATATTTGTTAGTTTCTAGGTATTGCTAAACTAAACTAGCTCACTGACCAACTTTGCTATTTAAAAAAAGTACCAAATAATTTTGATAATTGTTGCTTTATAATTGAATTCTGATAAGACCCCTTAATACATTTTAAAGAAATATGCTGCCCCCTCCTGGTACTTTACCAAATTGCAAATTCTATAATAGTTTGAAGATGAAAGATAACCAAAGTCTAGATTATTCAATCATTATTTTTCTTTCTCTTTCATGGTGGCCTTTATAGATTTATTTCATATATTCCTTATTTTGTATATGCAACTTTATCATTCCAGTTCATGGCCACATCTGCTTGATACAAATTATGTCTACCTTTCCACTTCAATTCCATTGTCCTCATCATAGACAATAAGCCTGACTCTTCTCATTCCTTCCTTGAAAAGAACATCTGCTTTGGCATCTTATTCCAGCTCTAATAACTTCTTATTCTCCCCATACTTTAATACTAAAATCATTTAGTCTAGAAAATCATGTTAAGTTTTTGGGAGCTCCTTTGGGAAGATAAAATGTTGGTTACGAAAAATCAGTTTCATGAATGTATCAAAAAAGAACCTCTGCAATAACCTAAATAAGGAGCTCATCACAAATAACCATTTGATAACTATTTTGCCACAACCCAAGAAACAAAAGTAGACACAAAATGGCCCTTAGTCTCCCTTCTACAATGTATGGAGTACTGAAAAGAAACAATGACAGGGAAAGAATCAGATTTTGGATAATTTGTAAACATTAAGTTAGCTACTAATATTTCATATGTGAGGTCCAATGGTTCAATTATACAAAATAGTGTACTACTGAAATTTTGACAGTTTACTATATTTGAAACAAGAAGTTAAGCTAAATGGCTAAAGAGTTTGAGTTTTAAGAGTTCTAAGAGAGGTGAATAATACAATCAGCAGGGATATTCTTTCCTACCATTGTCTTCTACTGGACTTCAGCACCATCCCTCTCATGCTGAAACTTGCATGCTGAAGCCCTTCTCCAATTGGCAAATTCTTTCTGGGACCCTCATTTTGGCAGGAGGCTCAGGCTAGCCACCTGTAATTCCCCTTGTCCCTATGCTTTTGACTTTCCAGCACATTCCTGCGCTGGGGACATTAATTACTTCATCTTACCTCCCAATTTCCAGCTCTTTGCTGTATATATACTGTCTTCCCCTATGCATCTCAAAGGGCTGGGGCTGTTTATATTTATATTCCCAGCACTTAGCACAGTGCCTGACAGAATAAGACCTTAATAATTTGCTTGTTGCCTTGCTTTGTATTTTCATAAGCAACAAAAAGTAGCATTTCGTGGGATATTTAGTTATTTCCCATTACAGTACTCAAAAGTATCCGAAAAAAGAGCATCATGAAAATATTTATAAATTATTTATCATCATCTATTGCAGAGGAGGAGATAAGGAAAATTTTATAAAGAACTTGATAAGACTTTACAAATCAAATTTAGTATACTTTAATATTTAATGACTTCAGGGTACAGGTGGGCATTAAGGAAAACAAGGGAAAACCATTATACAATATGGTTAAGAAATAAGGAGAGCAAATGTTTGTAGACGACACAGAAGTATCACATCTACATATAAAATATGCCTCAGAAAATAGAAAAAGCAAAGGTTAATAGACTATACAGAAGTATCGTATCTACATATATTTTCCTGGTTGAAAAAGTAATAACCAATTTTTGTTCCCTCCAGGAAGGGGAAGAGAGGAGCTCAGATTTGAGTTCTTTGGTATTAGGAACTCCCAGTATAGAAATTCCCTTCAGTGATGCAAAGTGGCAACTCTATTCTACCTTAAGTTATCTTGAGAGTGGCCCAGGCCACAAGGTGGTTAAGGGATTTGACCAGTCACAAATCTAAACTGTGAGTGGCAGGAAAAACTCAGGGTTTTCTGATTTCAAAGTAAGTTCTCTATCCACTATACTACATTGCCTCTTTTTATAACAATAAAAGCACAAGAAATCAAATTGTTGGATATGGTTACATGTGTGTGTGTGTGTGTGTGTGTATACACACACATACACATTTTTATAAAATAGTAAAACTTCAATAAACCAGAATGCTAAGGGGGTAAGAAACAAGGTAAAAATTCTGACTTAATTGAAATTTACCAACCTAAATTTATTTTTATTTAATGAGTCTAAAATATTAGTCTATCTTAAGTGTAATTAATGTTAATTCATCTTTCTTTAATTTTTGTTTTATCATTTGCCTTTCCTAAAAGTGAAATATAGTAAACCTCTCTCCCCTTTTCCTACCCCAATCTGTAAAACTGAATCTGAACCAGGCTTCTGAATATAAGCATACCTTTCTTGTCTATCAATATTCAAAAAAGCCATCCTTTTGTCCTTAAGAGTACTTACTCCTCCTGTGGAAGAGATCTCAAATGCTCTTCCATTCCTTAGCAGGTTCACAAGTTGCTGTGACCAACTAGGGAAAAATAAAATCATTTGATGAAATACCTCTTAGAATATAGTTGGGATTCTACTGAAACTCATTCATACTCAAAAACTTTCCAATGAAGGAGGGAGTGCTTTAGTGACTCACCCCAGTAGGCAATACTGTAGATGCCAGGATTCTCAATATTTTATCTACAACTTTTTATGTTACTTTTAACTTTTTTGTACTATAACTAAACCCTTGTAATTAAGTATTGCTATTACCAGAAGAGAAAAAGACTAAAAAGTATTCTAGAATGATTAGATGATTGCATAAACTAAGGTCCAGAATTCACTTCTCTTGAGTCAAAATTTACTTTGCCTTTTTCACAGCATCTCTGGATCAAAAAATCTCTGGAGTAGAGTCCAGTTCTCAACACATAGTCCAAAAACACAAGGATTTTTAAAAATGTAGGGAAAAGAGTTAAAATTTCATGTTTTTTTACAATGTTTATATTGTCTTCAATAATTTCACATAGAAATAATAAGAATCATACAAGACAGACACAGATGAACTATGATCTTTATCACTGAAAGGAATACTATGTATAAAAATATTATTTTTTACTGGTCTACAGGTAGTACTGCTCTCATTTTGAGTTACATATCAACAAGTGAAATAAGAGTAAAATGCAGGAGATAGTTTATTCTCTTAATAAAACAAGTATGGAATACACTTATCTCATACATAAACCTCTCTACATACATATGTATGTATACATTATCTGTTTTGTGTATGTATCTTAAGTACTAGTGTGCTAGTATTAATGTACCTTCTATCAGAATATAGATAGCAAGGACAAATTAATTTTAAAATAGGTTTTGCAATTAAGGTATATATGAGGTACACTTGCAATAAAAGAGACTTTTTCTAACTTCAGAGAACATGTTTTCTATAATGAAGATGTTTGGGAAATAGCTGCTAATCACTAGATAGAAAAAGCCATATGCATTCTCTTCAATAGTCTGTTTAGTACTTCTTTACCTAGTATTCACTTGATCATTCATAATACCAAGAATAAGCCAAACAAACTTATTTCTTCAAGAACTTTTTACCAGTTAGAATAAAAAACTGATTCCACAGTTTAATTTGTTTTGACATGTTCTTAATTATCATATGCTTTATTCCTAACACCATTAGCTATAATAAAATACCCTGACTACAAAATATAGCTAATAAATGATTTAAAATTGATAAGGATTTTGTGATAGATGGTCTATATTAGCACAAATAATGAAGTAATGAGAAAAAAATTAATATATTTACTACAAAACAAAGAAGCACAAAAATTTTATTTTTGTTAAATAAGATAAAACATCATTTCAATGTAAAGATGCCATCTTTATTTACAGGCTAATAAAAAAATATTCAACCCAACTTAACTAGTTATATAATACAGTTGTTGCAAATATTACATCTTTTATTGATGAGCCCAACCCTGAATAGGATATTAGATTATATAATAAATAATGTTGTGAAATAATGTTTAACATACATACGTATAGAAAACACCTTTGAGTTTCTGAAGACAAATGCAAAAATCCCCAATGTGGTAAAATATCACCACCAAGGAAATCCAACCATCTTCTGACAATTGTTCAGTTACCTCTGCCACCAAGGAATTTTCATTTTTCTTAAATCTATCTTGATATGGTCCCATGTTGTAAGTCAACATTCTATTATATTCTAAACAGTCATTACAGATGAAGAATCTTTAGAAAATGGTCTTGATGTTAGATGTATATATATGCTATGGTCATTATCAAGACCTTTTCACTACACACACACACACACACACACACACACACACACACACATTCTTTTTCATGACATTTTTTTTTTCATCTGGTTTTGTCTTAGAAACAATTGTGTAAATTCGTCTAATTGCTATATATTGGTGGTTTCTTTTTTTCATAAAAATGAAAACATCAATATTGCTTTATACTGGAAACTCTTCTTAAATCTAATTCCTCTTTTGCCTAGGTTCTGAGAGGTATAGTCATGAGCAAAACAGAAAGAAACTGGGAAATCATCTCTGTAATTCCTAGTTCATTCTCAAAGTGCTACACCTCCTAAGTGAATTTTGAACTGCAACAGTTGCCAAAGCACCTATTATAGCCACCCATTGGTAGGAAGCACAGATTTATTCATAGTAACATCCTAGCAACAGTGCTCTACTCCGGGGCTTCAAAACCAAGTTAAAGAAGACATGAAGGGGAGACAGTCATAGAGGTAATCGACCCCTTTCTACAAGTCTCTATTCAGCAGCCCTTGAAAGACTACAGCGGCAGGCTGTGGAATATCAACAAAGAAATAAAGAGTAGTGTTTTCAATAACTATGTCCATTTCAGGTTGGAGTTTAAACTCTGGGGAAGGAACTTTCAATCCTTCACAATGTCCTCCAAATCACATCATCATCTTCACAGGTATCTAGGTTCAGGATCATAATAACTCTTCATAAATCTAAAAGTTAGTTCTTTCTGACCAACAGGTTCCATCTTGACATACTTAAAAGTTTTAGTTACACACAGAAAGGAGGAAATTCTCTGAAAAAAGTGATAATCACCATTATCACTTACTGTCTTTTTGGAAAATGGGGGGGGGGGGGAAAGAAATAATCTACATGCCCTAGGGGAATAGTTTTTAGACCTGCCACAATGAGAAACTTCACAGCGAAGCATTACAAAAATGAACACACACTGAAATCCAACTGCAGATCTTACATCATGCATGAAAAATCAAATGCTCCCCCCACCCCCCAAAAATGATGTTAGAGCAAACAATGATATGCACCTTGCTTGCTTACTCAGTTCTATTATTAAATACTAGCTTTTGCTTAAAGCAATGTTATGTTACAAGGTTTTTAATATTAGTAACAATATACAATATGAAGTGCACTACTATTAAAAATTTAACATGGAAATAGCCAAGATGAGTGAATGAAACTGTCCCCCAAAACAAAACAGCAACAACAAAAACTTATCAATGCGCAAGTTATAAACAAGATTTATAAATAGCAAAATCACTGAATAAAGTATATACATTTTAAAGATTTCTCTATAAACAAATATATAATGCACCTAGAAGCTAGGAACCTTGTCCTGCATCATATAACATTTCAATGTTAGGCATTGAATAAACTGATATCATTCTTCTAAAGGCTGTTTAGGTTTTTTTCCATCTACACAGGGTCTTTAAAACAATGATGTTGGCAAAACTCATCTCTTCAAGTACAATGCTTTGATGTTGACCACTAGGGTATAGTGGCTTGCACAGTAGCAAATGAGAGCAATCAAAATAGATTTTGCTCTGCAATAAGAGAAGCTAGCATTTGTAAAGTTTGCATAAGAAGAATAAGGAAATTAGCTACAGACATGGAAAAACTAGCCAAGACAATTACTGTATCAAGTTTCCTAATACTTCATGTGTGCCCTGAGCCTTGATTCAATTATCAGTTACTTTAAAATTACTCTTCAAAGGCAATGTATTTCATGTCAACAACAATTTTGAACTTTTAAGTACCCGGACTACCATGGCATGACAAACTGTATGAACAACTCAAAATGTGTAAAACTAATTTCACAAGGACACCAGGAAAGAAACCTGGGAGTGAACAATGCCACGCACCTGCATCAACATAATTGTGAACAGCTATTTTGCACTTATTTGAATTTTTAAAAAACAAAAAAGTATAATGTGCAAGAACTCTTCAGAAATTATTTCTAGTGCAGCACTAATTGACAAAGGTTTACTTAAATTGCTTTTTAACTGCACTAAACAAAGCTGAAAGGTATTCTCATTACATCTTAAATGATCACTAAGAAATGATTAAGGAATCAAAATCTGTAATAAATAGGAAACTAAATCATTCCTGTAATTTTGAAATATTTAAACATGGGATAATTTTGTTTTATTGTGAAGTTAAGCCCTCTTTCCTGCTATCAACAGAATAAAATTTTGCAATTTAAACACCAACAATATAGCATTTGGAAATATACTTAAAACAATTTAATTTACTCTTTTGTAATTAAAGGCTATTTCCTATTAGATTCCTGTTAACACTGTCCTTCTGTTAAGTGAAAAAGGAACCAAATGAAACAATTATGCTTCATTTTGTACCTTTAAAAGTTTAGTAATATCCCTTTGGGAAACACATGCTTTGGTGCTTACAACTTTAAGAAAATAAAAATTGCTTTACATGCAATTGCTAATTATGGTTTATCACAGAAAACGGAGAGTTTCAAACATTTAGAATTGCTCACAATGAAGCCCTGAGGTAACTGCCTTTTATTTCGGCAATAAACAACAGCCTCCCCTTGTTTTTAGATAGTCCTTTTTCACAACCTCCTCTAGTATATAAAATCCTTAACACTCTGAATAACAATATTGCCTGCAGAAAAGTCAATTTAATAAACCATTTATGACAAAGATTCTGCTGACTCAGTTAATTTGGATGCACTGTCATCAAGAGGAGTTTCATTTGAGGTTCCCAGGTCTCCATTTTCATGTCCATCAATTACCGGTTTCTTATTAAAACCTGGAAAAAAAGAGATGGAATAAAATGAACATTAATAAGATGGGAAAAGAAGAATTTTTTGTGGCTTGATTTTATTTTACAAGAAAAAAAACTGCTATAATAAATACCTATTAGTTATAGTGATATAATATGTCCCAAATTATTAAAAGGGCTTGTTACTCTTAACAAGAGGCTCCTCGGAGGCAGTCAGGTGGTGCAGTGGATAGAGCACCACCCCAGGAATCAGGAGAACCTGAATTCAAATTGGGCCTCAGACATAACACTTCCTAGCTGTGTGACCCTGAGCAAGTTACTTAACCCCAATTGCCTCAGGGAAAAAAAAAAGAGGCTGTTCCCATTTTGAATAGAATATTATATATCACATAGCAGATTTGTAATAATGTATATATTTTGTATAGAGGCACAAAGTATAACCAACTTCTGATTAATTATTTTAATGGGATAAAATAATTCAGATGACCTAAAATAGTAAGTAGATAATGCAAAATTAATTTCAACTAAACTTCAGAGTGCATTCTATTGCCACTTTAACTAAACGATTATGCTCTACTGTTAAAATTACTTTGCAACTGCATAGCATTCCTTAAATGGTAGTTAGGAATTTTGGTAGGACGCAGGTAGAAACTAAGTCTAGTAGTAAATTTGAGGACTGGATAAACTATAATAGGGACAATCCCCACACAGATAAACATAATGAACCCTTTTTATTGATAATCCTTTAAAGAATGAATGTGTATAATATGATAATCTGTGGACAAATCAAGGCAGGAGACTTTCATAATTTAAATAATATTTTATGGAATATTACATACAACATACAAATGACTCAATCTGAAAAGACAAATACTATTTTGTTACTTATCATTGCCCTCAATTTAAAACAAAATGAGAAAAAAAAATACTACTCTTTAAGCTTCTCTATTAGTAAACTAAAGATATTTGTCATTAAACAAGTATTAATAATGCTTAAAAAAAACAACCACCCCAAAATCAAATATTTACTTTTGGGAATTTAAATAATACCCTTTTACCTTGTAACAATTTTATGTCTCCACTTGCACTTTTCCGATGAGCAATAGGATTTCCACTTCCCTCTAGTTCATCAAGATATAAACGATAACGGTGTCCACTCTCATCCTCATACTCCACATTTTCATCATCAGAATCTACCTCAGGAGCAACATAAACTACTTCAAACTCAATCTCTCCTCTCTAAATTGGAAAGGGAAAGAAGATAATTGCTCTCAGTTAAACAATTAGAAATTCTAACATTTTCTTTGAAATTAATTTTAATTTTTATGAGTAGAATTACATTAATTTGTCTATTAATAAAGTTCATCTAAGATTATTTAGAATTTCTATCAACACACTTAATAATG
This sequence comes from Myrmecobius fasciatus, assembly GCA_023553655.1. Classification (NCBI taxonomy): domain Eukaryota; kingdom Metazoa; phylum Chordata; class Mammalia; order Dasyuromorphia; family Myrmecobiidae; genus Myrmecobius; species Myrmecobius fasciatus. Next base: position 71,132 of record JAJPUD010004849.1, read on the forward strand.
TGATCTTTATATTAGGCAGGAATTTACCATAAAAGTGATGATAAAATGATTTTTATATTCATTTAAATATTATAACATTGAATCTAAAGTCACTGAATAGACTGAATCTTCCTTTAAATAAATGCACTAAGGTTTTTTTTTTTTTTAACATCAGCACAAACCTTTTTGTCTATTTATCAGCATTCAAAGTTTTGAGGAAAATTTTATTAGATGTAGAACTTCCAATATTACTTATGAAGAATATTGTATTTGAGGGTTATTCCAATCACAATTCAAATCTATGTTTGTGATTATGTTTATTTTTTAAAAAATTAATGGCAGTATTTTATTTTAGAAAATGCCAAACCCCGTGTGACAGTTAACCCCAAATGATTTGCCAAAAAAAAGCCAACTCCTTCCTTCAGCCATCATATAGTATAAGTAGCTTCCAATAGGTACTTTAAGGTAGAATATGCCTATGTATAAATGACTATAGAATTTTTCTTACTAGATGACGTCTTATAAGAAATGCACTGTATGTTTTATTCTTTATATATCAGCACATAAATCTTAATTTCTTCTAGTAATTAGAAGAAATAATTGTTTTATTTGACACAGCCTGTCATCATATTAAGTTTTAGGTGTTTTCTTGAAGAAGATGAACTTAAAAAAAAAAAATACTATTTCAATGTAATTGGTTTCCTTTATAATCCTACACATTTTATTTCATACATTTCAAAACATCCTGAAGAGGTATATTGATTTTACCAAGCTGATATAAAAAAGAGGTTTGCACTAGGCAAATCTCATATCCATTTTCCTCCTATGTAAAATGGGGCTATTTTAATGTCTCAAGTTGTTAATTTAGTGCAATGAAGCACATTAAAAGATGAAACAGAACACAGGTTTTTCTGTGAAGTTAATCTTTTGAAACTATATATGTGATACATAAAATATAATTTAATTCAAGAAAAATGAAAACATTTGTTTTAGCATTATTATTCTTAAGGTGATTTGTATATTAGAAAATACTTTGTATATGAAGTAAGTAGGAAGCAGGTATAGATACATACTTGATGGCCAAACAAGCAGATCCTAATGAAAGCCCTAGTTACTCAAAGGAGGTTAAAAAAAAAATGCATATCAATAGTATCAGAATTTCCAAATTACAATGCAATGTACCATCAAAGACATCCTTGGTGTCAACTGATAACAGAGACCCTAGTCAAGTCAGTCTGTAGAATAGTATTTGTAAATAGATGAATATAATAGGCCTGTGAAATCATTTATATAACAACTACAAGTTGGATTTTGGAAAAAAGTTTGTCTCCAATGAGTGAATAAGGTGAACTAAAGACAAATGTAGGAAGCCTGAGTCTGGATTTCAGTACTGCCACTTAGCAGCTGCCTAACTATGAACAAGTCATTTCATTTTTTTAATGAGTTTTACCAATTTATTTTGACAAGCATTTTATGATCTCTTCTTCCCATTGTCATTACCTCAGTTAAACAATGAGAAGAAAAACAAAATCTTTTCATATCAAAATTTCAGTCTAGCAAAACAAATCCTGTCACTGGCCATGTCCAAAAATGTATTTATCTTGTATTTTAAATCCTATCACCACTCTGGCAAGAAGTAGGTGAAATGTGTCATTTCAAGTCTAAAATTTTTCAGTTCTTCAACATTGTAGCATTTCACAATGCTTTATAGGGTTTTCCAAACACTTTACAAACAGCGCATTTTATCCTCATATCCTGGAAGGCAGGTACATTATTATACCCATTTAAAAGGTGAATAAGAGACAGGCAGCAATTAAATGACTTGCCCCCAGGATCACACAGCTTTTAGGTGTCTGAGGGAAAATTTGATTTCAAGTTTTCCTAGGTCCAGGTCCAGAATTCATTTTCTCCTGTTTCTCATTGTTTTGGTCTATAGACTTCACTAGCATTTAGCAAAGTGCCTGGTAAAAAAGTAGGCTCTTAGAAAATGTCTATTGATTGATTATTGCAATAACTTTCTAGTTTTAAAACTCTTTACCATCCACCTTTAAACTGATTTTCCTAAAGCACAGATCTTATCAGGTCATTCCACTGCAGTCCTCATTCAGTAAATTCCATTGGCTCTTTATTATATCCAGGATCATATTTAAGATCTTCTGACCTTTAAATATGTTCAGTAGAAGCTTTGATCTTCTACTTTTCCAGTCTTAAGATCTTATCTCCCTTCATTTGCTCTATAATCTAGTGACACTGACATTCTTGCTATTTCTCACTCAAGACACATTTCCTAATTGTGCATTTTTATCTTCATCCCATGTTTTGTTGTTCAGTGATTTTTCAGTTGTATCCAACTTTTTGTGACCCCATCTGGGGTTTTCTTGGCAAAGCTACCAGGTGCTTTGCCATTTCCTCCTCCAGTTCACTTTACAGATGAGGAAACTGAGACAAACAATGTCTGAGAGACCAAACGTGAACTTAGGTCTTCCTGACTTCAGGACTGTGACACATAGATGTCCATACTTATACTATTTAATCTGATTCCTTGTTTCATTTAAAAGATTGAAACCACATGTCTACTATATAACCTCTCTGTCAGTTCCACTCAAAGCTTATTCCTTTCTTTCATTAAGATTAATTCTTCTACCTGTGATCTTGATCCCATGCCCTTTAACCTCCTCCAGTTCTTCTTCCAATAATATTTTCAATCTTTTCCTGTTCTTTAGTCCCTTCCTATCTTCTTATAAATATACTTAGGTCTCCCCAATGTTAAAGAAAAAACTCCATAAAACTATCATATTAATCCTTCTTTACTATTTAGTTACTACATTTTCTTCCCTCTCACTGCTAAACTCACACAAAAAGTTGACACCACCCAATTTCCCTATTTCCTGTCATTTTACAGACCCTTAACCCTACCTTTACAACTCTACTTAAACTACTCTTTCAATGGTCATCAATGATAAATTTTTTTGTTTAATTTGTTTTTTAAGTCATTACCTCCTTGACTTCTTTGAGTAAAAATGTGCTGAGCACCCTGGTCCACCAAAACCAAGAATGGTTCTATAACATAAACAGCAGGGCAAAAATAGTAATATACTTATTAAACTGCTGAGAATGAGAAAACAAGTTATTCTATTTCTATGAGGGAGACTAAGACCTGTATTCCTGAGAAACTTGACCTTCTGATTTCACAATGTTTTTTTTCCAAGGTTTTCCTGTTTCTTTCCATTATTAAATAAAATTTCTAATTATTCAAATAACATTCTTTGAGGTCCCTCTCAACTCTAAATCTATGACCCTAAATGTGTACAAATTAAATGTTTTAATGTAAAATAAACCTCTGCTTTATAAATAATTAAGAAGAATTGCCAATTAAAGTTAGTGAATAACATAGCCTGGATCACAACTAGGAACTGCTATGCTTTTAGGCTACTATTTAGACTACTGAACTGTGCTACCATAGAACAAGTTTTACAGGATAGAAAGAAAAAAATACTAACCCACTATTAATAGGCTACATATTTTGAGTTATTTATCAAGAACTCTTAATGGATTTGTGTTGACTCATCCACAATCTTCTGCCTAAATTCCTCTGTGACCATATTCATTTACAAGTTTGGTTTCCTCTGTTAAAAGTGCAGGCTATATTTATATGACCGTAAAAGATATCTACCTGCTATATTGGGCCCTTCAACAACAGACTCTAAGCAAACATAAATTAATCATATGTAGACAACAAAAAATGGACAAATGTAATTTTAGCAAGTCAAAAATCTATATCCTAATAAGAAATTCAGGAATTAATCTTGACATTTTATATTATCTAGTACATATTCTTACCCTTTGTCAATCAAGAGGTATGTATTAAGTGAATCTGGCACTGTTAGGCCCTGAGAATGCAAATACAAAAGTAAAAGAAGCACCTGATTCTAAGAAGCTTACATTACACTTCAAGAATATGTAATTTCACTATGGAGAGTTGTTTAAAGCTATGCACTCTACTTGAGAAGTGTTTTTTGAACTGTTTATTTTCTCCTTTTCCCCCATCTAAATCATTACCTGGACACAAGAATCTGAAAATAAGTCTCTCTAATGATGTTAATAAATCTTTAGAAAGAAATTTATTTCTAGCTTGTGTTTTGTATATTTTAATTATACATAGCTTTATTCATGCTCAAAAACACTTAATGTATTTCAGAGTCAATTGCTAATCTAATCTACATCTTGTTAGATAATTCAGAGGGGAAAAAAAAGATTTTCCTTGAAAATACTTTGACAGTTTTTCTTTTTATATCGATTATATTTCCCAATATATATCCACCTTTCTCTCTAAGAGAGCCATCATCTATAACAAAAAATAAAAAAAAGGAAAAGAAGTTCAAGAAAACTAATTACACATGAATTCAAGTAAAACATTATATGTAGTGCTCCACATTCCTGCTCTCCCCAGCTCTTCAAAGACAAGAAGCATGTTCTCATATCACTTCTTTGGAAACAAACTTGATCATTATCATTTCATTCCACTGTTTCATAAAATTTCCTTTAATGTGAGCCTGACTAAAATGGTCATTTTAAAAAGTTCCAGAACTTCAACAGTAAAATCACATCAATATCCTGATTCCTGAGAGAATTTACAGCACAGAAAAAAAGCTTTTATACGTACATGTGTGTGTATATCTACACACACATATACACTTATATATCTATATGTATGTGTATGTGTATATATATATGTGTGTGTGTATGTATTATTTTATAAGTATTTAGAAATAAAAAGAACAAATTGATAGTCATAATTATACAAGCAGAAATAAACTTACTTGCTGGGAAAGAATAGTTACAGCTTCTTTATGCTTAGCATCTCTCAGGTTAACTCCATTGACTGCCAGAATGGCATCTCCAACATGCAGCCCTCCGCAACGATCAGCAGGTTGTCCAGGATGGATTTCAGAGATGAGAATCGGAACACCATGTTCCTTTCCACCCTATCAATAAGAAAGAAGTAATTTAATTAACAAATTTTAGTCACAGCCAAAATGATCACGTTAATATTAATAACAAATAAAAGTAATCCTATGAATTCATAAATAAAGAAAACCATAAAGTCATTTTCACAAAAACTAATTTTTCAGTTAGATTTTCAAAAGTCATCTTTTACTAGAAAATGATAGTTCCTTTATCACATGAAAGTGAATCTCAAAGATTAAGTAAAGCAACCTTATCTATCCAAAACCAAAGTCTCAGGTCCTCTAAGCAATAAGGCTGTCAGAAGAGAAGTCCGTGTTCTCATAAAGAAGATGTTGTAAAACTCATGGGCCTCTCAACTAGGACATGTGAATATTAGGAAATGATATATAGGCAGAAAGCAATGACAGATAATAACAAAGGAATCTTAAAATCCCAAACCCAAACAAAACAAAATCCCCCACCAAATTAAAAGTGTCACTTAGTATGGCCAAGAAATGTTTCACATTTGTTTTAAGATATTATTTCTATTTATAATCACAATGAAATTTATAATGGTCTGGGACCATCAAAAAAAAGTTTAATTATACATGGGACATATTCTATTTACGAGAGAGAAGAATATAACACATTTTAGTAAGATTTTCATCAAAAAATGGTTAAAAATTTTAACTTAAGCTTATTTAAATACCAAAAGTTATTGTTATCTTCAAAAAATTAATTCATTCACACTTTATTCCCTGAAGCAGGATTACCATAATAAACACAAAAAGAAAAAGCATCACTTCTTACTGTAATTGAAATGCCAAGACCTTCATGATCTTCTTTGAGGAGAAGAACCTTTCTAATTGGACCAACACCTTGACTTTTCTTTAAGGAGTCCTGATCCTAATTAAAACAAGGGGAGGAAAATTTAAATTCAATTAAGCTTATTGTATATAATTACACTAAATGATATTACTGATTCAACACTACCATATAGCCTTCAATTAGAAATCCTTATTTTGGGGAAAGACAACAAGCTGCTAAGAACGAAGGGGTAAATAAAAAAGCCTTAGAGTACTTCAAGTATAGTGAAGATTCAAATATTTTTTAAACTGTTCATTTTGGACTTAAACTGTCAGCTACATGATTAATAAATTATTTTCACCTTAAAGCTAAGCAACTAAAGAAGAAATTTCTGGATACTCACACTCCTATCCCCTCAAGAATAGATTTATGTACTCCTATTCTCTTTTTTGCCCCAGCTTTTCTATCCTCACTCAACCCTGACAGTAAGAAAAAAAATTAGACTATACTTAAATAAAGTGATTATCCTGCATGCCATCCTATAATATCAAATGAAGAATCCTGCTTCCCAGGGGAGATTTGCTACCTTTAGTTTGGAAGAATAAAGAAGCAAACAAAAGACTAATGATATGATTTTATCCTCTGTAGACCATCCCTTATTACTTATACATATATGCCCCACTAGTACCTCTTAAACTTTTCTTCAAAGTGCCACACCCTTACAATTCTAAATCCAAAGTATGGAGAAGTTAAGGAAGAGAGCTCACTAACAGTGAAAGAGACAGCATCAGAAAATGAGTGTGACCAGCAATATATTATATATTCATCAACTCTTGGTAAAAACAAATATTACGAAGAAATAAATTATTTCCCTGTCTTGGAATTATCCTCTTGCAAATATAAAATACCCACATGAACAAAAGGGTAAGATTTTTTCCTTTACATGCAGCTGTTGTAATCAGATTTGATTTGGATATGCCTGAATGAGTAGTAAAACCAAGGAATAGTAGTAGTGGTGAAAGCAGATTACTTTATGTACATCTCCAACTTTTTCCTCATTAACTTAAGATCAGGTAAGTGTCTAGATGGCATAGTGAATAGAACATCAGTTCTGATGTCAGGAAGACCTGAGTTCAAATCTGACTTCACACTCTAAACACTTACTACCAGTGTGTGGCTCTGGGCAAATCACTTAACCCAATTGCCTTGCCAAAAAAATAAATAAATAAATAAATAAAATAAGAATAATAAATAAAATCAGATAAATGGTACTATTATCCCAGAAACTGTGTTAATTTGGTAACCAAACCATTCTTAAAATGTTTGTGTCTATCTATGTAATATACATTGTTATTCAATCATTTCATTCCTGTCTGCCTCTCTATATTCCCATATGGGGTTTTCTTAGCAAAGATAATAGATTGATTTGTCATTTCCTTCTCCTATATTTCCTTCTCCAACTCATTTTACAGATGAGACAGATAGGATTAAATGACTTGCCCATTGGTCACATAGATAATAAATATCTGAGGCTAGATTTCAATTTCGATCTGACTCCCCTAGCATCCTATCCATTATGTACATAGAAATTAATAAACATTATTTATAAATATATTATGCAATATTGCTTATTTTATTAATTTTACTTAATATGTTGACAGACTAACTTATGGGTAGCAAATTTTGAAATCAAATATACCTGTAAAATCAACTTTCTTGATTAGGTCAGGCCTAATCAGGAAATAAATAAAAATGAGAAGTATGACCCACAGTATTACTGATCAACATATTCTAAAGTGTAATTCTAAATGGTAGGTATTACAAGCATTGGCAAAATTTTTATGAGCTGTTATATTTTAAAAGTGATTTTGCATTTCAGATGAATAAATTTAAGGTCTTTGATTGTAGATTTAATAACATATTTTCCTGAAGAGAATTAAAAGTGGGACTATTAAACACAACAGATTATAATAGAAGAAAAAGGTTGATTACAACAGGATCAAAAAACATACATGTCCTGGAGGTGCTTGCATTGATCGTTTCAGGTCATTACGTCCTCTGCAGGCTCTAATAACTGTTTTGTGACGATGCAAGTGGATTTCAGCTTCAAGTTGGTTCCAAAGTTTATCATGAGCAGGTCCCTTCATATCTCGACCTAGTAACTGGATCTGTTGGACTCTTGTTATTTAAAAGAAAAAAGAAATTAAATTTATCCAGCTTATCTACATGTATCTAGTTTATCTAGTATATCTATATCCCAGCACATGCTAAAGAAAAAAATATAACACAGCTCTTGCCTTCATGGATCTTGGAATCTTGTTAAGAAGACAAGTACTCTTATGAAACAAGAGAGTAACACAAAATAATAAATACTGAAATATTTAACAAATTAAGTAATAATATTAATTTCAATATAATAAAATGTCAAAGTACATGGTCCAAAAAGTGAGAATGCGACATGAGGAGGAGAAATCCTTATTGGCAAGATTTGTCTTCATGGAAGAAGTAGAGCATAAGACAGGCCTTGAAGAGTGGATAAGGTTTAGACAGCAGAAAGTAGGGGTGGTTCCAGAGAAGGAAAATAATCTGGGAAGTTCTAGGCAAGAGAAACAATCTGAGCAAAAATACAAGTATGAGAATGAGTATACCATCTGTAACAGATATGCAATAAAGTGTAACTAGCAATAAATATCAGGAGGAATTTCTTGTAGAATGGTGGGTAAGATGGCTGGCTCCATAAAGCAGAATGAAATTTTGGAGGACTCTGAATTCCAAGATGAAGAGTTTGAACTTGATAAGATAGGCAAAAGACAGAGTCTTAATGAGGTCTGTAAGTAAGTCAAGTGGCAGTGGTGTGATATAAATCAGGAGACCAATTAAAGGGCTATTGTAGGAATCTAAACAAGTGAAAAAAATTGCTATTTATGTAGTCCTCTATAGATTTCCATAGGATAAGGAATTCCTGATGAGGAAACTTCCTCTGCTGATGGGAAACAATAATTGTTCTGTAGCTTATAGTCTTCGAGTATTACAGGTAAAATGATTTACATAGGATCACAGACTTAGCAATGTCAGACAGGACTTAAACCAGGAACTTACTGAGTCAAAGGTCAGCTCTCTTATTTTATCATACTGCCTATCTAACGGTTAAAGATGTTAATTCTAAATCCTTTCCAATAAATCTGGAACATATCTCATCAATATTAATTTGTTGAAATTCCATGTCCATTTATTCTAAGAAATCATGTTTCTGAATTAGTTTATGAAAAGATTTCATTGAATATCCATTTAGTAATTCATTTTTACCCACCTTCCAGCCAATTCTTTATCCAAGTACTTGGCTGCCAGTCTTGCCCCATAAACTTCTGCCTGGAGAACTGCTATATGTCTACGAAGAGCTTCATTCTCCTTTCTTAATAGCTTCACTTCAGCTTCAAGTTGAGCTTCTTTCATTTTTTCTTTTTTGTTTGCTTCAAGCTCTCTCTCCTAACATAATTTTAAAAATACAATTTATTGACAACATTAATAAGAGTCCTTAGAGTTAGTATTTTATAGTTCTTAGCAAAGACAAAAATCTCTAAAGCTACTGGGTTTGGGTTTTTTTTTTTTTTTTTTTGAACAGTTATAATTTCACCTGTGTAGGGAACTTCAAGCAAGGAAATTTCCTTTACTGATGAAAATTAATATCAGCTTATACTCTTAAAGCATTCCATAAATTAATAACAAGTTAAGTGATTTGCTCAAGGTCACAGTCTCTGTGTTAGAAGAGGAACCTGAACTCAAATCTCCCTCACTCAGGTTGGCTTTCTAGCCATTATATATTGGACAGTTAATAAACAGTATATATGCAAAAAATGTCATTCATTTCTGTGAAATGAATTACAATAGCATAAACAATATTTCTTTTCAAAATAGGTCACACTTTCATATTCAATTAAATTTCTCTAAATCACCACTTCATCTTCCCCTAAAGCAAAGTAATTCATTAATTTGAACAGAAAACCTAAGGATTTCAACTTGCTTAAATCCTGATATCATCAGCCTAATAAAATGCTATGCCTTTCTTTCTTCAGTTGCTCTGATCTGCTACAATTTACAAAAAAATCACAAATACACAAAAATTATATTCAGAGTATCTTTCTGACAATCATTTGACTAAGCTGTGAAAACATAGGAAAGATTATGTTTTTAAAAGACTGCTTTTCCAATACTAGGAAATTTTCAGAAAAATAAAGAGCAGAATACTATCTTAGAAACTTAAACAAGTGTTTCAAGGAGGAAAAAAAGACAATATTAAATTATAATTACATTATTAATAAGTTCTACAAGAGTAAAACAAAAAGAATAAAAAGTAGGGTCTACTTAAGTAATGAATTTAAGTAAACAAAAAAAAGAGGGAGATTAAAAAGAAGGCTATAATATATTAGTCATCTCACATAACTATGCAATAAAGAAAAATAATAGTAAGCATAGATTAAATCTACAGGTCTAGAAACCACCAAGCCTATATCCAAAATTGCAAATAAAATAGCATGTTGACTTGAATTTTGCCTCTCATTTAGCAAATTTAGTAAATTAAAGAAATTGATAGAAAATATAAACAGGAAAAGTGAAAAAAAATTTAATATAAAAGTTGAATCACCCAAATGAGTCATGTAGCTGCACAACTAAGTACAAAATGAAACATCTTGCTCTCAAGGAAGATATGCACAGAAAAAATACAAATAAATGAAAAGATAAGTTTGTTTATTTATTTCTTTGTTTTGCTGAGGCAATTGGGGTTAAGTGACTTGTTTTCCTGATTGTTTCCCTTGCCTAGAACTTCCCAGATTATTTTCCTTGTCTGGAACCAACCCTACTTTCTGCTGTCTAAACCTTATCCACTTTTCAAGGCCTGCCTTATGCTCTACTTCTTCCATGAAGACAAATCTTGCCAATAAGGATTTCTCCTCCTCATGTTGCATTCTCACTTTTTGGACCATGTACTCTGACATTATATTATATTGAAATTAATATTATTTTACTTAATTTGTTAAATATTTATTTCAGTATTTATTATTTTGTGTTATTCTCTTGTTTCATAAGAGTACTTATCTTCTTAACAAGATTCCAAGAGTCACACAGGTAAGAAATGTTAAATGTCTGAGGCCAGATTTGAACTCAAGTCCTCCTGAATTCAGGGCTGGTGCTCTGTCCACTACACCCACTAGTTGCCCCAAAAGATAAGTTTAAATATAATATACATAAATATAAAGTTAGAAAGGAGAGTACTAGGAACTAGAGGATCAAGAAAGCCTTCATATAGAAAATGATACTTAAAACTATTGAAGCAAGCAAAGGATTCAAAGAGTAGAAGAAAAGAAATGCTTTTTAGGTTTGAGGAACAATCAAAACAAAAGCAGAGAAAGAACACATCTAGTTGAAAGGTCACATCTGGCTAATGAGAAACAGCAAAGGGAGCAGCAGTCTGGCTAGACTAAAGAGTACTGAAGGAAGACGTCATATATGGAAAGGCCAGTTACAGACAAACTTCAAAAGGTGTTAAATGCCAGTTTTTTTTTTTCATTTGATCTTGTAAGTAACAGGCAGTCACTTGAGTAGTTAGGCTTCTGACAACATTACTTTGGCAATGGTGTGGAAGATGGGTTGGAGAACACAAGGAAGGAGATCAATTAAAAGGCTATGAAGCAGTCTAGATCCAGAGGAGAAGTAAAGTAGACGTAGTGGATTGAAAGAGATTTATGCAAGAAATTTATGGAGGTAGAAATGAGAAAATATGGCTACTAAGTAGATACATGAATTGAGGGAAAAACTCAACGATAATGTCAATGTTGAAAAACTAAAAAGTATGGTGGTGTCACTGATAGGGGCATTTTAGGGGGAAAGAATTTTGGGGGGAGACATAGTCAATTTGATATGCCTATGCGACACCAACTTTGAAATGTCCAAAGGCAGGTTAAAGATTCAAAAATGGGGGACAAGCTTAAAGAGAGATAGACAAGGAGGGGGCGGAGCCAAGATGGCGGAGTGAAAAGGTGACTTTCTGCCTCTCCTCCGATCTTCTCTCAAATCAACAATAAAATAAGCCTCTGAACTGATCTTCAAGTCAACGAACTCAGAAATATTTGGGCACGGTTCTCTGGAGAACTTCATATCAGGTTAGTCGGACTCGGACAGAGAGATAAATAGACGACAACTGTGCAGGCCGGAAGTG
>JAJPUD010004849.1:93078-127188 GCA_023553655.1 Myrmecobius fasciatus
GTTGCCTTACTCTGATTCTTTTTTTTTTTCTTGTAGATAGGATTTTTCTTGCATAACTTCTCAAGCATTTCAACATTATTAACATGTAGTGGACTTCCTGCCATCTGGGGGAGGGGAGGGGACTGGGGGTAAAATTTGTATTGGAAAGCTTTGTAAAGATCAAGGTTGGGGAACTACCCATACATATGTTATACAAATAAAAAGCTTAAAAATAAAAAATAAATAAATAAATAAATAAATTTAAAAAAAAAAAAAGAGATAGACAAATTGTAACAGATTGATGAGTGGATAGTGAGGAAGTGGAACCAGTGAGTGTAGATGACTCCTTTTGAGTCTAGCTGTAAAGGATAGAAAAGAGAAAGGAAGAATGACTGAATGAGTCTGAATCAGAAAGAAAGGTCAAAAGGAATGATTTCTTTCTATCTCTCCCTCCCTTTTCTATCTCCTCCCCCCACCTTCTCTCAGATTAATAAAAATATTTATAGGCCAAGGTGAAGAAGTCAGCAAAAGAGAAGAAATTGGAAATATGTGAACCAAAAGCATGCCTAAAGAAACAAGACCTTAGATAAAATGGCAAAGGGGATGGATTACGCCTGGGCATGGAAGAAACTTTTTCTGGAGACTGCCGATATTCATATTGTGTTTGTAGTTCACTAAAAGCTCTAGCTCTTTTTCAGAAAAAAATGCCATGCTGCCTTAATCTTTTATATATGTAATTGATTTTTTAAAGCCCAAATATTATTTAACCCATAACTTTTTATTTACTTCTATTAAATTTCCCCTTATTATGTTCTTCTCTTTCAAGACATCTTTGAATCCAAAGTCTTTTATCTCATAAGTAATCCCTCTCAAATTTGTCATCAATTTGATAAGCATAGTTTTTATATTTTTATCTAATTTACTAATAAAAATGGTAAAATGCACAAGATCAGGCACAGATAATTTTCTATCAACTCCCTATTAACCATTTTTTTCTTTCCTTTTTAGTCCAAAGATAATTCTCCTTGACCAAAAAAAACCCCCAAAAAACAAAACCCCGCAAAAACAAAAGCAAAATAAGAATTGAGAAACTCAGCCTTTTTCTGTAGGGATTTATCATTGTTTCATTCATATTTATTAACAGTCCTATCCATTCTTGGATCTTTTTCTCCTTAACATAAAACAAACAAATCACAGATTTTGAAGTCTAAAGATATCAGTTCAAAACCAGCCTCTGATACTCATTAGTCATGATACTGGTTAAGTGTTTTAAATTCCAAGGGCCCTTATTCCTCACCTGTAAAACAATGGGGTTAGACTAGATGACCCTAAAGATCCCTTCTAGGTATATATCTATGATTCTTTTTGTTCTCTTTAATTTTTCTCACTGATCTAAAATTTCATTTTGAGCTTTTAGCATTCTTTACAAGATTTTGCCATTTTAAAAAAGAAATCATCTTATTTCTTGCTTTCATCTTTTACATGTCTTTTAAAAATATTCGTTAATTAGTAAGTTTTCCACATATCTACATTACTATCTTTAAAAAACTTGTCTCAGCATAACTGTGGAAATATGTATAGAAGAATTGCACATGTTTAACTCCTAGGGGAGAGAATGGAGGAGAGGGGAAGGAGAAAAAAAATTTTGGAACACAAGATTTTGCAAAGGTGAATGTTGAAAACTAACTATGCATATGTTTTGAAAATAAAAAGCTTTATTTAAAAAACAAAAACAAAAAAACCTTGTCTCTTCTTCCTTATTGGATTGGTTTCTCTTGTTTTCTGTATTTTATTCTTAGCATCCTATAACCCTCCTGCTCTAACTTTCCCTAAAGAATTATTCCATAAGGTTCTACCTACCAGAGTTCTGAACTTTCTGAGATCTCCTAAATTCTAAGGCACATGGCAGACTATTCCTGGTTTTCTTTTCCTTTGAAATCACCAACCCTAAAGATGAACAGTCACTTAAGAATTAGAAACAGAATCAAATTTCCATTAGTTGAAGGATAACAGCATTAAAGCAAGTCAAGAAATCATTAACTTCTCTGCTTTTGGCAGGAAGATCTAATAGATGTCCAGATAATTGAAGTCCTCCATCAATACTACTATGTCTATATCAGACTTAGTAATCTGTCTTGCTATCATGGTTCCCTCAACCACTCCTTCCACTTTCTGTCCAGGTGGGATATAGTATATTCCATCAATTTCTGGAGTTTACATTAAGAAAAATGTTTCCGTAAGATAAAATATTCCAAAGATGTACTTTTAAAAGTTCAATAGAATTTAAAAATGAATTTTATTAATATTCCTGGTTTTGTTTTGGTATTATCTCAGGTGATAGTACAATTTTCTAGGTATTTATATGTCCTATGTGGTTATAAGTTCAATGCTCAGAAAATAACTTAATTTTCCTTAAGTATTATATAGTACCTAACATAATTTGCAGGTGTATATTCCATGTGTTACTAGCAAAATGACCCTAGAAAAGTCATTCAACCTTTGCCTCAGTCAATTTCTTGAGACTTAGCAAAAAAAAAAAAAAAGAACTACAGTTGCTCTAGGGGGGTGAGAGTGGGAGGATTACTCAAGCAAAGTAAATTCACACAATTTTCAAGTAATCTTTATTTTGTAACCCAAGTAAACTACTCCCAGGCAAGCCAGTCACTAGAATGGTATAGAGTCAAGCCTTCAAGTATGTGTATGGAAGAAAAACAATTGCAAATCTCTGCCCCCTATCCACGTACTTAAAAAAAAAAAAAAAATCAAAACTAAAACTGTTTAAAGTGACCATTTTAAATTCTAAATACTATTTTGAAATATAGAAAAGGATATATCACAAGATTTAGAACACCTACATGTGATTTAGTATTTCTTTCACTAAATCCTAACAACTATTTTTAATGCTTTTCTTCATTGCTTACCTTGAAAAGGGTACTACTATTGGTCCCCACAGCCTATTCAGTGGCACTGAAATTTTTTTTCTTTCACCTATCTATCCTAACTCTCTCAACTATTCCTTTAAAATTGCAAGTTTTTCTAGGTACCTTTTGGTAAAACCCAATCCAAACCCAAACCATTTTAAAAGAGAAAGCTCAAATTTTTTTAAAAGCTAGTAAAAAAATTTTTTTTTAATGAAACCTGTCAATGTTGTTTTCTAATTTTGTAATTTCAAAAAGATAAAATGTATGTGTGTGTATGTATGTTTGTGTGTTTTACTTTACCTGCTAAAAACACAATACAATTTTTGCATAATTCATTATTTGAAATTTATATTAAAAGGCTCAACTCAAATGGTATAAGTATTCTATGAACAAACCTTCCTAATCCTCTCTCTAGCCTCTAAATGAAGGATGTCTTCCTTTTCAAATTATTCATAGTATTTTGTCTGGTTTTCCTTTGCCTTTATCACAATCTAGTTCAGTGTGTGTGTGTGTGTGTGTGTGTGTGTGTGTGTGTGTGTGTGTAAATATATGTTTTATAACCACCACCATTAGACTGCATATCCCTTGTGAGCAGGGACTATGTTATTTTTGTATCTCCATAACCAAGCAGGAACATGTATTTTATACATATAGTCAAAAGTGACTAAGTGCTGTAATGAATTTCATAAGCTAACTAATCTGAAACAAACAAACAAAACACCTCATACCATAAATGGCAGGGGTGAAGAAGGAGAATTATGAGTGTGGAACACTGCATATACTCTACTTTTCTTTTCTTTTTTTTGGAGGTACTGATCAAATCTAACAATTTTCTTTTCTCTCTTTTTCTTAAAAAAAAAAAAACTGTTATAGGGAATGGCTTTTTGAGATGAGAAAAGGCAAGTAGAAGAGAAACATGGAAATTAAAGCAATATAAAAACAAAGATATAAATAAAAAATTAATTTTAAAAGTCTTATGTCCTATATTACAAATCAGCCATGGAAGAAAGAAAAGCATTTAAAAATAACATTATGGGGTCATACCATCTAAATTATTTTATTATTAGGTAATAAACAAAAAGTATTTTCTACTTGTAAATTCTAATTAGATGTAGTATATATATATATATTTTTTTAAACAAAGGACATTTCAAGAACGCTACATAGTCACCTGACCAAAGCGGGATAAGGGAGTAGAAGGTAACAAGACTAAAAGGTAACAGTACTAACAACGTATATATCTTATTTCAAAGCTTCAAATCAGTTTTCTAAAAGATTAAACAGACATTTTAAAGACTTCTGAAAAGTTGCTACAACTTACATGCAGTGACATAACAAGCAAAGTCATGCATATTCTTGACATCAAAATGACATTCAGAGAAATTTCACTAATATTATACTGAGAGAAAATTCACTAAAATGTTCTCAGTTTTAAATAATCTCTCAACCAGAATCTCAAAGAGAACTGTTTCTAAAGAAACTATCACATTTTTAATTGTCTTATAATCATTTTGTTCAAACCTTCCCTACTCTACCAAAAAAATCTCCATGAAGGGTAAAAACTTGGCTTTACTCATCTATATATAGTATTACATATATTTTATAAGGCCTAGAGAAGTATTTCCCACAATATGAGAAAAAAGACAGATCTTTAAGAAGAAAAGCAAACTACTGGTAGCTCTCAGTGGCTGAATCACAAATAGTGATTCTGCTGACGGTAACTATAATCAGAAAACAGCCAGCAGGAAACATAATAGAAAGGACTATGTGATTACCCACTGACTTTTTAAAAAAATTTCACACATAAAAACCAGTAACATTTTAAATTACAAAGTACCTCAATTTAGCATAATCTCTCTCACACACACACACACACACACACACGCACACTACAGAACGTATACTAGAAAGATGGGGAAATGCCATACTTACCAGTTCTTCCACAGAGGGGACAGACTTAAGATATAAGAAGAAAGTTTTTTTAGTTAGAAACATAAATGAATAAACATGTGAATTTAGTGGCAAAAATCATGGTTGTAAAGTATAACCTTCTAAAACAAACTGCTAAAATTCACTCCTAACTTCATAATAATTTAATCCAGTTATAACAGCTTTTTTTGAACTATCCTTCCCTTCCTCAACCTCCCACCCCTAAAAAAAAATTAAATACAGAATGATAGATTATGTTTCCTAGAGTGTCCAAACATAAGGACAGAGTAAAAGAAACTTATGAGTGTAATATACAGTCTACAGCGAAACTTAGACATGGCTAACAAGATAAATAATTGAAGTTATTGTTTTCAAATGTTTTCTATCCTGAACCTGCTTACTGTCAAGAGTATTAACTGAGAACTACCCATACATGTGTTACACAAATAAAAAGCTTTAATTAAAAAAAAAAAAAAAAAGAGTATTAACTGAATCTGTTATATGTGGAGCACTTTTCCTAACTTTCATTGAGTCGGGTAAGGCTGTGAAACTGGCTCTCCCAATTTCATTATGCAAGGAAATTGCTTTAGGCAAGTTCTTCAGATTTACAGAATGCCAGAATGAAAACTATATAATCCAACCCCACTGTTTTAAAGAGGAAGAAATTGAGATGAAGCAATCTGCCTAAGTCAGAGAGTTATTAAGTAGCAGAGTGAGAGGAGCTGACTCTCCACCTGATGACTGTACACACCTGGACTTCTTTCAACTACACTGCTTATTATAAATAAATTCCAATTAAATGAATAAATTAAATTCTACCTATATAGGCAGTGTAGTACCATAGAAAAAGCAAAGGTATTGAACTTATACTTTTTATCAGCTCTAATACTATTTAGGTATTTAGCAAATCCTTTGACTTGCTCATGCTCAGGATTTCATGCTCAGAATTTGTAAAAGGATCTGTATGGTCCATTCTAGCTCTAAAATTCTGTTTCTGATTGTAATACAATTTGTCCTTTAATAAATGTTTTAAAAACTACTTATCTCAAGAATTTTTTTTCATATTTAGAAATCTGTTGCAAAAATTATTTTATGAAGTACTTTGAGATCTTAAGATAAAACAAATTACATCATTATAATACTATTATAAAGAATTCTGTATATTCATTTAGTTATATTATAATAAAAAAGTGTGTGTTAACAAAAAAATTAAAAACCAACATTTTATAAGAACTAAATCAGTTCAAATTCAAGTGGGAGAAAAGAACTTCAGTAATTATTTCAATTACTGTCATACAATCTACAGGTAAACTTAAATGTTTTATTCACTTCGCTCGTTCATTTGACATCTATTTACTTAATTCTACAATCATATTTCAAAAAGACAACTTGTAGGTTTAATCTCTGGCTAGGAATTCTGTTTTAGATATTGTAAAATTTGGGGAAAGCCACAGAAGCGACACAATGCTCTCAGGTCTGGTAAGTTTGGTGGTCTAGAGAGGAAAGCTTTACATTTCAGTTTGGTAAAATGGGAAAAAGAACCTGACAAAAGATCTAAATTGCAGTTTTAACTCTATTGCTAATTGTGACTGTGGATAATTTAAATAAACCTCTCTGAGCTTCAGCTTATAAATAAAATAAACAGCAAAAAAGCAATGTGAGAAACTACACGTTTGGATTCAGAAGATCTAGGTTCAAGTACCTCTTCAGATTCCTTACTAGTTATGTGACTGTGAGCAATGCCTTTTAATGTATGTAGTTCTTTGTAAGCTTTAAAGTGCTATATAAATTTCAGTTATTTTTTTTTCTGGGTCTCAGTTTCCTGTTCTGCAAAATGCACTTCTTAAATCACAGAATTTTTGTGAATAAAACACTACAAAATATCCAAGAATAACTTGAAGGTCCTTTTCTTCAAAAATTCTCTAATTCTACCAATTTAATAAAGTCCTAATAAGAGGAGAAAAAAAGAAACAAAGGAGAAGAGGTTAAAAGAAACTCACTATTAAAACATAGGCAGAAACTTAATGATTCAAAAGCAGACAAAAATATGTAATTCTCTGTTGTTCTTCAAAAATTTATATCCAAATTTCTTATCCTTATCAATAAATTCAGGAAAGCATAGACTAGAATTTGAGTAAAAATCAATACTAAAACTCACAAAAATAATAGTTTTGCCATATAAATACATAAATAAATCCTTACATAGTTTTCATAAAAAGAGGCCCTCTACTCTGATCCAAAACAAAGAACTTTTTTTTCAGCAACTTACCAGTTTTGCTTTAATGGTACCAGAGTCAACACTCTGTCCAGTTTTGGCATGTAGCTGAAGTTGAACGGAGTGCAGTTGTAAAAGCTGATCGTGAACTTCTTTTTCTAATACTACTTTTTCAGCCTGGGTCTCTGTCAGTTCAGATTTCAGATCCACCAACTGTGCCTTTAAAAAGACAAGAAGACATTTACCATTCTAATAAAGTATACTTCAGAGTGTCTGAATGATAGTTTTCATTATGACACTGCAATAATTTTTGTACTACCAAAGCAACATTATACTAGTAAAGAATATAATGGAATGAGTTATTCTTTCAAGGTAATCATATAAGGATACCATCTCCATTTCAAATTTCACTACCAGAAGACAAGGAAGAAGCTACTGGGAGAATATAGGACATTATCTTAGTTCAAATGTGTTCTTTCAACCATTTGTAAACAATACTATCTTATCACCCACTAACATAATCTTTGGTGGCTTTGACCAACATTATTTAAATAACATTTTAATTTTTCCCAATTACATGTAAAGATCATTTTTAACATTCATTTTTAAAAATTTTGAGATCTAAATGTTCTCTTTCCTTCCTTCACCTCTTTTCTCCCTAAGATGATAGTAATTTGACATTGCTTACATATGTGCAATCACGTAAAATAAGATTTCTATAATTGTCACTATGATACATAATTAATCAACACATATATACTCTGTGCCAGTAAATTCTGGATATACAAATACAGAAATGACAATGTGTCCCTACTACTGAGGTTGCATTCTACTGAAACAAGAGCAAAGCCCTATTCTCAGCCCTCTGCAGCTTCAGTGATTATGTCTCCACCTTCAGATATGCCCTTAAGAGAAAAAAGTTAGGAGTCTTGAGAATCACTGTTGACCTTGAAGTCGACCCTGATCTTAGTTCATGTCTTGACATTTTGGGGGAGCTACCTAGGGGAGGGCAGCAAGACCCTAGCAGTTCTGCCTGGCCCTGGGTCCTGTGTCCTGACTCTTTAGCATTTGGGATCTAAAGAAACTAGAGCCTTTTATTTAGGCCCCTCTCAGAGCTCTTGCCTTGCCTCAGGAGGAAGAAGTGAGAGCCTAAGGGGCTCTATCTGCTCTTGGGCCCTAGCCCTCCCCTTCATTATTCCACCCCTACAATTTTCCTTAGAGAAAGGGAACAAGGGCCTAAGGGACTCTATTTAATCCTAGGCCTCGGTATTTTCTTTTTTTCTTTTTTTTCTTTTTCTTTTTTTTTTTTGCTTTTTGCTGAGGCAATTGGGGTTAAGTGACTTGCCCAGGGTCACACAGCTGTTACGTGTCTGAGACCAGATTTGAACTCAGGTCCTCCTGACTTCAGAGCTGGTGCTCTATCCACTGCGCCACCTAGCTGCCCCCGGGCCTCGGTATTTTCGTCCTTCATGCTCCTCCACATAGGTACAGTCTGGCCTCTAAGACTCCTTTTTGAGCTCCCTAACTGCTGCCAGAGGAAGGTAACAAATGCCTGGAATCTAATGCTTTTCCCTTCAACTTGGTCCCTGGCCATTTGCCTTTCAGGTCTGCTGGAGCTCTCTAGCCTCTCCTGTAGCTCAGGAGGGAATTGGACTTTCTCTTCCTAGGAGTTTTACCTGAGTCCTGAATCTTGAGCCTGCTAAGGAACTCCACCCCTCTCATTTCCTGTGCTTCTACCATCAAGTGATAGTCTATGTCCAGGTGGATGGAAGGGCCTTGTTCTCCAAGGCTGAAGTCACCCACCTAACCCTGAAAAACAACCACAGGCTCCTCCATTCCTGCCACGGGGAACAAGGGCAAAGGGAAGAACAGCTAGTCACCAGCTGAGGGGTAGGAATCACAAAGAAAGTAGTCATGTCCAGAAGGACTGCTGAGTTGTTAGTATACTTTTCTTTTCAAACATGTAGATTTGGAACTAGACTATCTGGGTGGTGGAAAGATGCCTTACTCTTGACTGGGAAACATAAGTAGAGGCCCAAGGACTTGAAAGCTATTTAGAAACAGAAGATGTACCTTTCTCAGTACCAGACCTTATCACAGCCAGAAAGTAAATATTCTGGTGTTTTTCTGCAGTTTTTCAAGAGATCCCATAAAATCTGATGTCAGGTATGCAGAGTCCATCATGGCAAGGAATAGGGCCATAAACTCAGCACTGCAGGATCACAATTTCTCAGTTTCCATCCTGCTCTCCCTTAACATTCGTGTTATCAAGGGTTCATAAGTCAGGCAGAATTTGCCCCAACCCAGAAATAGGTCAGCTACTATTTGTACAAAGTCATTTGGGCTGGATTGTCACCGCATATTGAGGGGGGTTTAACCCCTGGAGGAAGGAAGCACAAGAGTAGAGATTCCGTTGGATTCAGAAAAGGGTATGTGAGCCCTTCCTTAGGTTTTCAAGCTAAGGAGGAGAAGGGAACAAAAATCTGGGGGCTCACCCCTTCTCCTTAATCTTGCCCATGGTCTTAGTGCTCTCTGGCCTTTTTGACATAGGGAGATGGGAATAGGGGAAAAGATTTTTTTACTGTGCCTGGACTAGGGGGAATTTCTTAATTTCCTGCTTCAGATTTATCTCAAGTGCTCCTTTCTTGGATGCCTAGGACAGAATTTTCTGAATGTAAATATGAGGTAGAGAGGTAGAGAATGGCAGGGTATGTTGAATAGAAAATTAAATTAATTCAGTAAAAGGATTGCCATGAAGAAGGAAAGGTACTTCTTAACAAATTAGACAATTTAAAGGGATCATGGCGTGGTAAATAGAGTGCTAAAGTTAAATACGGGAAAACCTGTGTTCAAATTCTACCTCAAATATAATCTAGCTATGTGACCCTGGACATGTCACTTCCTCATTTATAAAATGGAAGTAATGATAGCATTTACTTCACAGTTTTATTCTAAGGCTCAAATGAGACAACAAATGAAATGTACTTTGAAAACTTTAAAATGTCATAGAAATATTAATTATTATAAGAGGCAGCTGGGGAGAAGCGAAAGCATATAGAATAGATAGTATTAAATTCTGAATCCTGTCTCAGACATTTACTGGCTTTGTTAGCCTAACCATTTAATCTCTGTGTACCTCAGTTTCCTCATCTATGAAATAAGGGAGTTGGATTCAAAGACCTTAGAGGTTTCTGTCAACTATAGATCTGTGATTTTTGATTTTCATATATATATATATATATATATATATATAAATAAACATAAATAAATAAATAAAGATAAATAGATAGATCATTTAGGAAGGGCAATAGCACTTATAGAGAAGGGAAATACCAAAAGGCTTCACATAGAAGATGATGCCTGAGCTGCAGCTTGAAGGAAGAGAGGGATTATAAACATGGAAGGATAGTGTTATCTTTGTTGAAAAAATGAAAGTGTGAAGGAAAAGAAGGTTTTGGGAAGAAAATAATAGGGCATGTTGAATTTGAGATTTCTCTGGGATATACAGCTTGAAATGTCCAAGGAAAAGCATTGGAGGTAATAATCATAATCATAGTGTGCATGGAGTAGTCGAGGAGCAGCACCTCTGGCAGGACTTGTTGAGCCCTTTTCAGGGTTGTTCATCTGCCTTTGGTGTTTACCTTGCACTCAACTCTCATCTATAATTCGAAGAACCTGTAGCATGCCTGTGGCTACACCCCAGCAAGAGAGTCTCAAGCGGACTGGCTTACCCAGGTCAAGGGTAATTGACAGGTCTGAAACCCACTGGTGCAGCTGACATCTTCGTGCAATTCTGCCTTAAGTCAAAACATCACCCTTTTACACATAAGGAAACTGGGGCAAGCAGGCTGATCTGAATTCAGGAAGATGAGTCTTCCTGACTCCAAGCCTTTATCTACTGTGCCACTTTTTGTTCAGTCATTTTCAATCTTGCTCATTTAGCATTTTCCTCACATAGATATTGAAGTAGCTGCCATTTCCTTTTCCAGCTTATTTTATAGATGATGAAACTGAGGCAAAAAGGGTTAATGACTTTTCCAGGATCGCATATCTGGTAAGTGTCTGGAAGCTGGATTTGACCTCAGGAAGATGAGCCTTCCTGACTTCAGGACTAGTACTCTATCCACTATGCCACTTAGCTGCCCCTAAAAAAAATAGTTACATCCTCATAAAACAAAATAGGTATCAGACAGCTTTAAAAGATTCAAATGACAATTTTTATGCAATATATTTTACAAGAATAAGTTAAATAAGAATACAACTAAACAAGTTATAGACATCCATTTAGTCAATGAACAAGCAGAGAAATAGATCAAAATTATAAGCCACATAAGAAAACTATCTTCCACGGAAATATTCAGAAATTTCAAGATACTTATTTAACAATGACTTCGAAAGTCCTCCCTTGTCAAACATCTAGGGCAAACAAAAGCTCTATATTACTGGAAGCCAAATCACCACATAATAAAATTTCATACTATTTTTATATTCTCTAGGATCAAAATAAATACCTATAAATGCAGTTTATACACTATCTAATTTGAAAACACCTATTACTAGGATCAAAATTGTTTGGCAAATTATGCAGGTTAAAAAATATTATTAATCACATCTCAGAAATCTATGCTTACTTACTTGGACAAGGAAGGCTTGGATACCTGAAAACCAGGACAATTCCAAAAATCCAAATCAGAGTAGAAAGTAGACTAGTTTCAAAGAAATGTCTTTTAAACAGAGAAGAGAAGAAATACAACCAAATAAAGCAAAAATTGAATAACCAGTTCTTTAATGGTCAAGATTTGACTTTTAAAAATAAGTAAGGCTTTCTAACAAATTGGATGAAACCTAAGTATCTTATCTATATTTCTGACCCTAATGAATAAGAAACCTAATTTTTTTTTAGTATTACCATAACTTAGTACCCAAGTACTCATTCAAGCTACCTTAGTGATAAAGTTAGTATTTATGTAACACTTCAAGGTTTTCAAAGTACTTCACAAATATTATCTCACTCTACCCTCACAAAAATTTAGGAGATAGGTGCTCTTATTATCACCTCAATTTTACAGATTAGGAAACTGAGGCAGATAGGTTAAATGACTTGCCCAAGGTCACAAAATTAAATAAATTTCTGAGGCAGCACTGAACTCAGATCCTAACTCCAAATCCAGCACTCTTATTGCACCACCTAGGAATACAATCTACTCTGCAAAATGCATATATGAATTAGTTTGTAATGAAAAACCATCCAATAAGTAATAGTAAAAGTATCATAAAAAAGTGCTACTCAGGATGATTTCAGAAAGGCCTGGAGAGACTTACATAAACTAATGCTAAGTGAAGTGAGTAGAACTAAGAGAACATTGTAGATGGCAACAGCAAGATTATGAGATGATCATCTCTAATGGACTTGGTTCTTTTCCATAATGAGGTGATTCAGGCCAATTCCAATAGACTTGTAATGGACAGCGATACCTACTTCCAAAAAGAGAACTGAATGTGCTTCACAACATAGTATTTTCACCTTGGTGGTTGTTGTCATTTTATTGCTTCTTTTTTCTTTCTCATTTTTTTCCTTTTTGATATTATTTTTCTTGTGCAGCATGATAAATATGGAAATATGTATAGAAGAATTGCACATATTTAACATATATTGGATTATTTGCTGTCTAGAGAAGGGGGCTGGGGGAAAGGGAGGAAGAAAAATTTGGAACACAAGGTTTTGCAAGGACAGATGTTGAAAACTATCTTTGTATGTATTTTAAAAATAAAAAGCTATTATTAAAAAAATTTATGAAGTGCTACTGATTTCTTCCTAAGACTACTTTTATTCCACTACATTTTCAGGGGTAAAAACTTAAATTTTATTCCAGTAAAGCTTTCATGCCCTTATTTCTTCATAAGCACTTTCACTTTGATCTCTTACTAACTGCTATTCTAGTTTCACAGCCTTTGGTTTCTCTGTCTTTATTATACCACATTTCCTAAAGGAAATCTAACTCTTTAAATATAAAATTAAGTAATGGAAATGAAAAGAATTCAAACATATTTTGGATTTGTGTTTCCTACATATCAAAAATATTTCCTATTTTTTCAGGTTCTTAGTTTTCCCCTTGTGAAAGGTGTCAGAACTAGACACCTGTTTAGAACCTATATGAATATATTTCATAATTACACAAAAAGTTTGACAAACTTTTGTATCTGCTACCTTTGCCCAAAGTGTTAACTGAATTTGATTTAGGTTTCAGGTAATTTAATTTACTGATCTTTTATGCATGAATAAAACAGTTGTTGATCTAAGGAGAAAGACAACAGGAAAACAATTTAATTATATGAGAATTTTGCTATAAACCATACTAATATTACTCATGAGTAAACTGAAAGCTATCAAAAAAATTTTAAGTGTTTCATGTAAGAAAAGCCTAAATATAAGTTATGTGTCTTTCAAATTTCTAAGCACATAATCTGCATTGAATGAAATAGGTAACATTTTAGAAGCTGAAGAACATAGAATTCATAAATTTCAAATTCCATTAAAGGCACCTTTGCATATCCTACAGCACTTAGTACTGTGCAATAAATACAATGTGAACTGAATAAATGTTGAATGTAATTATACTCTAGTTTCAAGAAAGAAAACCTTGAACTTTATACCCAAAACTCACTTAAATTAAAAAAAGAAGGGAACTAGCAGACAATATGCCTGTGACATAAATTTTTTTTTCAATAAACAAAAATTCATTTTTTTGTCCCCTCCACTTTCTATGGGGGGAGAGGTCACGGAGAGAGGAAATCTGTAACAAATGTGTATAACAAAAACTCCATATTGGCCATGTCCCAAAAAATCCCAAGTCTCATTCTGTACCCTGAGTCCATCACCATCAATGAAATGAATAAAACCAAATGTGCTTCTTTAATTTGAATATTGGCTTCTGAATTCAGCTTCTGAGCAGCAATATCTGCCTGTTATGTAGAAAACACCATGTCATTTCATTAAAGGAAAAAAAAAAGTGGAATGAAATTCAGAACATAAAAACATATGAATTCTTGATGTCCTTAATTAATAGCTGACCATCACCCACCTCCCTTCTCTGCAGAGGTAAAGGATTATGGGTATGGATGTCAGATTTTTTTGACATGGTTAATTTGGTAAATTCTTTTTTTTTTTCTTTGATATGAGGAATCTCTTTTGGAGAGAGACAATGAGAAAAATTTTTAAAGAGAAAGCCAAAAGGTTAAGGCAATACAAATAGTCAAAGCAACACCAAGAACAAAATAACAACATAAATTAAAAACTAAAAGATGAAAGCTTGATAAGCATAAAAATTAGAGGAAATTCCAAAAAGGATATGGAAAATATAGTGTCTATATATGATTTAAAGAAGTCCCAAACAAAGAAAACTTGTACTTTTACTATACTACTATTAATATAAAGCATGACAGAAGTTACACTAAAGGAAGTGACAAATTTTATCGCTTCTGCAAAATTGGAAAGCATTCTATGAACACTAATGACATCTCTAAAAATAGAATAATTACAAGGTTGTGTATTTTTATACAAAGTATTGGCAACTTTTATCACTCAAAAAAACCTATAAATATACAAGTAAAACAGAGTAAACAGTTACTTCGTCCCTTGAAAACTTTCTCCAACAATATAAAAATGCAATTTGGATTAAATATAAAATTCTTAATGTATTATACCAAAGATTGGAGAGGGCAGATTGAACCACCAAAGGAAAACACATTTAACTTTTCCAGGTAAGACACTAAGAACATGAAAAGCTGAGAATGAATTTGTTTAAAAAAAAAAAGGTTGGACAGAAGTCCAAGATTAACACCTAGACAATGCTGGTCTTAATATACTTCTGATTGGATAAAATAGGCCAAAACACATCTAAAAGGGTACACATCCCCAAAAGAAATTTATACCATATTAACAAAACAAAATTACTCCACTGCAGTTATAGAGAGATTAATATTTCCTCATCAAATAAGTTCCCAGTTGGGGCAGCTAGGTGGCGCAATGGTTAGAGCACCAGCCCTGAAGTCAGGAGGACCTGAGTTCAAATTTGACCTTAAGACACTTAACATTTCCTAGCTGTGTGACCCTGGGTAAGTCATTTAACCCCAAATGCCTGAGCAAAAAAAAAATAAAAAAAAAAAAAGTACCCAATTGATATTTTCAGAGCACATGAAAAACAAATTAAGAATTTATAGAAATACTTGGGAACAAAGAGTTCTCACTTCACCAAGCAATGGTAAAGACTAAGAATGGGTGCACTCCATTTTCTCCTTGTTCAGTTGATTTTCATTTGTGTCCGACTCTGGTTTTCAGTCTTGTTTGACTATTCATGACCTCATTTGTTTGTTTGGCAAAGATATTGAAGCGATTTGTCATTTTCTTTTCCAGCTCATTTTCCAAATGAGAAACTAAGGCAAACAGGGTTAAATGACTTGCCCAGAGTCATACAGCTACTAAGTATCTGGGACTACATCTGAACTCAAGAAAATAAATCTCTTTGACTCTAAAACTGGCACTCTATCCACTGCATCATGTAGCTGCTTATATTCCAATAGATATAATGAAAAGTGGTTTACAACGTAAAGTTCAAAAGCAAAGAATCAAAAAGTTCTCAAGTACAATATCCATATGAACACAATCAATATAATTTAACAAATGGTTGAATTATACACATTTATCAAAATAAAACAGTTTAAAAAAAAAGTTAAGGGGCAAGTAAGTGGATACAGAACCAGCCCTAGAGTCAGAAGGAGCTGAATTCAAATCCAATTTTAGACACTTTTCACTGGCTGGGTGACCCTGGGCAAGGCACTCCACCCTGTTTGCCTCAATTTCCTCTTCTATAAAATAACCTTGAGAAGGAGATGGCAAATCACTCCAATATCTTTGCCAGGAAAAGTCCAAATGGGGTCACAAAGAGTGAGACACAACTGAAATGACTCAACAGCAATAATGCTAATGATTCTCAAATCCTCTTATACAGGCCAAATGTGTCTCCTAGCCTCCATCTTCTTTACCTCTCTCTTTCAGATCTCTTGAATTGGATATCCCAAGAAAATAAAATTCAAAATGAATTCATCATCTTTTTTAAATCTCCCCCTTCCAAACTTCCCTAATATCAACATCTACTCAATTGCCCAGGTTCACATTCTAGATGTCTTCCTCTACCACTCATTGTCTCTCACCTCTCATATTGTGGCCAAGGCCTGTTGATTTCACATTTGCATTATCTCTCATACAATTGGATAGAAAGTTAGCTAAATAACTACATAAATAGATATCTCTAGAGACAGATAAATATGTGATAGAAATAGATAGAAGGTGTGTGTAGATATAGATAGATATAGATCTATGTATTATACATACACATCTGTTTCTTGCTCTGATATTGCTACCTCTGGTGCAGGCCCTCATCTCCTCCCATTACTGTTGTAGCTTGCTGGTTGCTTGCCTGCAACTAGTCTCATCCCTGTCAAATGCAGCCTAAATTCAACTGATCTTTCTAAAATGCAAATCTGACCAAGTCATCCTCATACTCAAAACTACAGTGGTTCTCTATCACCTACATGTTCAAATACAAAATGCTCTGTTGGGCATTTAAAGCCCTCCATACCTCAGTTACACACTCCTATTTTCCAGTCATCTCATACCTTACATCCCTCCACATTCTCTTCAATCTAGTGACAATGACTTCTTTGCTGTACTTCTAATAAGACATTTCTTGGCTCCAGATTAGTTTCCCCAAGAAAGAGACCTACTTGGTTTAAGAGCAATTCATGTGAAAAAGACCTGTGTTTCAGTTCATTAGAAGTTCTATGTGAGCCAACAAAATGACAAATCCACCCATCTCACCAAAAACACAACTAAGAAAATTTGAAGCTGCATTAATATAGAATCCCAAACAAGGGAGGCAATCAAACATAAACATACATCCTACCATAATAAGCAGTGGACAGGGGCAGCTGGGTGACGAAGTGGATAGAGCACCAGCCCTGAAGTCAGGAAGACCTGAGTTCAAATCTGACCTCAGACACTTACCAGTCCTAGCTGTGTGACCTTGGGCAAGTTACTTAACCCCAATTGCCTCAGCAAAAAAAAAAAAAAAAAAAAAAAGCAGTGGACAAACCATATCTGGAATACTGCATTCATTCCTGGGTAAATGATTTTAAAAAAAGATATTGATAAGTTGGATTAGTATCCAGAAAAACCCAACTAGATTGGATGCACTTAAAAACCATGTCATATGAGGAACAGAAAGTATGCATCAAAATGTGAGGCTAATATTTTCTAAGTATTCAGAAGACTGGAAATAGATGAGTTACATTGTGGTAAACTCTGAAAAGTTCTTGCTGATAGTGACGCTTTTCTCTACATGTACAGCTAAGAGTTCCTATGAAACAGAAACTGCAGAATTTATTAAACTTGTAAGATCTGATAATATTTCAGATGTGCTGGAATAAATCAAATGCAACTTTTTCTAAATATATCCCATCCCAAAATTAAAGTCTATTTTTCTTTCATTTACTATGAACTTCATCTGAAACAAAGAAGGGTTATAGTTTTATTTTTACATTAAAAAAATACAATCTTGCACAACTGTACTTGAATTTAGAATATGTCACTTGAGAAAAGAGAACAACTTTGAATAATTTATGATTACTTTAACATTCCTTTGGAATGGATAAAGAAGAAGGTAACAGAAAACCACTTCCTACTCATAAAATAATCCTTTCTATAAAATTAACTTCTTAATTTGACATTTAAGTTATCACTGCTTAAGTGTTTGATTATTCAAGTTTTTAAAAGAAATTAAAATTTGTTCTAATATAAAAAGATGTTTATCCTCAATATACTCCAAATTTGAGTAAATATTCAGAGAACTTACAAGTACCACCCACAAAACAGTATCAGACACACCCAAAAGCAAATGCCAAAAAGAGAAACTTACAAAATGCTAAATTGCACAGAAGAATCCATCAAAAAATATTAAAACCCAAGAATTTCAGGGGCATTTTCACCACCAGTTTCTTACCAAATTTTCTGGGAAGGGATAAGCTATCAATGAAAATTCAGGAAAAACCTTCAAGATGAAAATCTTAGTATGCAATAGCTGGTTAACCAAAGATTAACTACACAACTTTTCTTTCAATACTTACTAATTTTACTAAGTTGCAGAACTTTGATCCTTTAATAAGAAGTCATCCAAATTATGTGACAAGAACCCAAAATGTCTGAATATCAATAGTAATAATTTCTGAATAAAAAAATGTATCACTTTTACTTATTATTCTTGCAGAACTGAAAGTTATTAGCATTGTTTTTCCTACCTAATCCCTTTGTTCTAATTTCAACTTTACCTCTTTATTTTCCTACTTAAAAGGACAGGTCTAATTCTTTGCTTATAAAACCTATAATGAGAAATGTTCCTTTATGAAACAGTAACACTGTGACAATGTTCCAAATTGAACTTAATTTTATGTATGTGTAAATATTTTTGCCCTTAGAAACAGTCATAAGCATAAGCATTTTTTACTCACCGTGAATCCAGCTTTTGAGAATGAGAGCATGTCAAGTAAGTTAACAAGATACTTATGAAACACCTACTAAATTCAGGGCGCTGTGTTAAACGCTGGAAATATAAGGGAGGGGAAACCCCTTTTTTTCAAGGAGCTCACGAAATCTAACCAAGGAGACAACATTCAAAGAGATCTACACAAACGAGATATATAAGATGTCTCAAAAATTTCAGGGCAGTTTTAAGCTAATAAAGGTTTGGCAATTTAAAACTGCACTATGATTTGAAAAAGCTACTAAAGCTTTTAATTGCACTAAGATTTTGGGGGACAACGTTTCTACAGGATAAATCAGAGATAACTCTAAGAAGGAAAGTAATATGGGGGATCGGAAAAGGTATGTATTGATTCACAAACAAAACCCAGGGCTGAAAGCCATTCACAAACAACTGAGGTAACTTAAGTACTAACCCTACCGATAAAGAGAACCACTCTAGCATCTTTAATTAAGGAAAGCAATTCCCTCTCCAAACTAATTTGTCTCAGCAGATCCGATCAAATTCCACTGAACAGCTCAGGTACCAAAGGAAAAGACTACGGTGTATTTCCAGCACTAAAAATAATCAACAGTATCTCCAGTATGCAGACCTGTTATCCATTAATCAGATAGAAGAATCTCAAATGTTGGGATGGGGGACGGGGAACAGAACTAAGACACCACTAATGTTATGTCCCTGGGCCCAGAAAATGAACTATGTCAATCTCTTCTTCGACTGAGGTTTCCTTTCCACGGTAGAAAAGGGGTAACCAGTAGTTACGGTTTCAAGAAGCAGGGAGTGCTAGGTGGACGCCCCCAGGTTTCTGCCTCAGCCTCCCCTCCCCCACGCCAAGGGGAAGCCCCGAGGCCCCCAGGTGGGCAGGTCGCCGTCTACTCATCCGGAGCCCCAGGAGCTGGCCAAAGAGCCCCGGGCAGCGTCCTCCTTTATTCCCTTCCCTACCCCCATCCCGGACTACCTCGAGTTTGTGGTTAATCTGGGACACAGTCTGTGCTTTGTGGCAGAGCTGCGCGAAGCAAGAGCTCAGGCTGGTCATCTTCTGGCGTCCCTCATAAGTAATGTCCGCCTGGTCAGGGTCGATCTCGCCCAGAAGCAGGTCCACGTCCACAAAGGCCTTGTCAAACTCCTTCTCTAGCACTTCCAGCCACCGGAACATCGACACCCCCCCGGGGGGCACCCCAGAAGCGCAGGAGGCACCCCCGGAGACCCCGCCGGGCCCCGCCGAGCATGGGCCGCCCGCCGACATGGCGCTGCTCTGGGCCTCCCCCTAACCTCTCCCGCCGACCCCGGCCACCTGCCCTCAGGAGGGGAACAGCCGGGACCGAGCGCTCTTGGGAGCGCGCAGCTGCCGGTCTTGCCTCCCTGTCCCCTCGCGCAGGTAACGATGGGAACCCAGCTCTAAGGGTGGCAAAGGGATGAAGCAGAGACTGAAGCTGCTACAGAGGCGGAACTGGCAATACCGTGGGAGCGCGTCTCACCCCCCCCTCCCGCCCCAAACCTTTTCTCCCTTTGCGCACGCGCAGAAGCTATCTACTACCGGCGCCGGAGAGGGAGGAGTGGGGAGGAGCAAAGATCAATGCTTAGCCTGTGATAGGCTTCTGACAGGGCCCATCCTCTCCGCAGCCATCTTGGGTACTGGCAAGTTGAGGGGTTGGAACTCAGAAGAGTTGGAGGGCTTGAATCGCATCACTGTCTACGTGGGAAGGCATAGAGGAAGAGCTAGGGAGTCCACGTCGCGTGGGAGACTAGCTTCCTTCCATCTGTTCTGTCAGATCCAAAAGGCAGGGGCAGTAAGGGGCAATGAAGCAAGTGATGTAGTACCTTGCACGCGTGCGCAGTGGATACGTTTTGTCGACGCCGTTACCACGTCTTCTGTCTCCCCCGTGTTTTCCCGGGCAAGTTGGGGTGACTTGTTTTAGTTCTTTAGTATAATGGACATCTGCCGATGTCAGTCCTGGCATCCTTTGCATCTTCTCCAGCCCATCCCAATGCTTCTTTTCAAGTGTCCCAGAGTAGGCACTTAGCCTGGGCAGTCGAATCGACGTGTTACCTGGCTTCGAAACCCTGGGAATGTGCCACGAGGGCCCGTGTGCTGCGGGAACGGAAGCGACCACTAAAAACATAATCGCGAAGGTTGCACTGTCCATAAACTGAGCCGAGACGCCCACTTCTTTGTTCACTCCTTGGGGCCGATTGTGTGCAAGTCCCTAGATCATAGAATTTTAAAACTGAAAGTGAGTTGAGATTTCTGGTCCAATTCCCTCCCGCCTTTTTCAGATGTGTAAACTGATAGTTAAAGTGCTGCCATATGTGCTTGGGATCGCAAAGACGGGAAGTAACAAAGCTGGCCTTTGAACTTAGTTCCTCTGATTCCAAAGAGGATATTTCCCATTAGACCAGGTTGCTCTTTCTGCCTCCTACTCTGCCAACACTTTTTAAAATATGCAGTACTTCCTTTTCAGAGGCTATGGTTTGGTTTGGGGAGGAAGTCAGATGAGTCCATCTTTAAAGGAAAAACATGTTAAAGGAATTCCTTTCACCATTTAAAACAAAACAAATAACAAAACAAAAACAAAAAAGGTTTTTATCCTTTCCCAAAACCTTTAGTTTCAGGGGGGAAAAAAAGTAATTTAAATAGACACCACTCGTGAATGAATCATTTCCCTAATCTTGACTTGTTTTTTTGAAACCCAAGCAGTGTGATGACAATGTAAAATGGGTAGAGTTGGCCTCCAAGCTAAGAATATCTGAGTTTGGTCCCTTTACTGACTCATACTAGCTGCATAATTTTGCATGTTAATTTCTTGGAATTCTAGGAAACTAAAACTAAACTGTAGAGAAATGCTGACCAACTTGGATAGTAGTTGCCTCACCCAAAAGTTCCCATCATTAATAAAATCACAGCCTTAACTTGTGGAGAAATGAATGTCATATGTGGAAATCTGCCTTAATTTTTAAGTATTAATTAATGATATTCATATGTATTTAGTAGAGAGAGAAGGAATGGAAACAGAAGAGAAATAGAAGAAAAGGATATCATGATGTAGCGGATATATAAGCCCCACATGTATGTTGCTGCTTGGAGAGATATTGTGTGGCTCTGAAGAGGCTGAATAGATACCTATAGTCCCTTTCTCCCTCTTTGATTCCTTCCAGAAAGGAAAGCAGATTAGAGCTAGAAGCCACCATTCTGCTATCCTCAGAGAGCGGGATGCCAGGTTAGAAGTATATATAAATTTGTTCCCTTAAGTATTCTTTATCAAGGTTTTGTGACTGGGTTCCAATTAACATTTGATCACTTTGCCATTTGGGGGGAAAGGAGGATTCCAAATTTTATATTCAAGATTTGACCCTTTTCCCACCAAATAACGGTTCCCCATTGAACACACCATAGTAAATAGCAAAGGAACTTATCCAAATCACAGAAAAAAAAGGAATCAGAGAAGGCATACAAAATAGACTACATAAAAGGAAATTAAGAGTGAGGGGCTCTCCCATTGGGAATGAGATCACTCAGCTTAACCAAGAGTATCTTTAATCTCACTCAAGAGATAATTCCCCAAAGTCTCTATTGTAGCAAGCTGGAGATAAAAAAAAAATGATGGAGAATGCTAACTTCACTTAAGTATTTCCAGACTCTGTTCCTTCAACCTAAGTAGGGTTGATTTCTTCCATACTCCCTCTTGAAGTTGGAAGTTAGGGGTACCTGAAAGGACTTGACCCTCAAAAGTCATAAAGTTTGGCCAGGTCAGAATGGGACTAGCCCTCAAGAATTTTGAAGAGGAACTACTGAAATTTGAAGCTCTCTGCTTCCCACCAGCTCCACCCAGCCCCTTATGGAGGGTAAGGCTTTCATTTCCACCAATAAGGAAAGAGACCCATGTAAAAGGACTTCAGGACAGGGATTACAATAATTTGTCATTGTGTTGGCAATACAGAGATATGCAACTAGAGAGAAGTGACTGCTACTTGAGTCACATTCCTAAGCCTTGTGGGATAGAGATAGTTTTGTGTTCTCAAAGGCCACAACAGATGCAAACTCTGGAAGGTTCTAGGAAGATAGTTTTGCTTATGGGTCCAGAAATAGAATTTATCTTTTCTCTGACAACAACGCTTATAAAGTTCTGAGAGGTTTGTCACTATTGGCAGCAGTATAGGGAAAAAAATTCTGCCAAGCATCTAACAAAGACCACAAAAGGTTAGGAATTTTGATTTGCCTTGATAGAGGACTTACACATTCAAAATTACAGATTTTTAAAGTATTGAGGTATAAGTGATGATTTGAGTTGATTTACATTATTTGCCAACTTGTCCTTTGCCTTTAAAACCAGCAGCAAATAATGGAAAAAGGGTTGCAGGGACATAGGAGAGAGGTAAAGATTCATGATGGATATTTTATACTGGGCCATTTTCTCTTTTCTACTTCTCCCCTAAATATTTTTATTTAGGTGAGTTCGAGTTTAGAGTAATTTTGAAACTGGAAGTTGTAAACTCTTAAAGGACAATCTAAGGGGTCTTAGAGTTATAACTAAGACTACATTCACCGGTGGTAAAGAAAATAAAACAAAAACACTTAGAGGAGAAAAGATTCTGTAGTAGCAGTCTGACTACAGAAGCCATTTTGCTGTGAGAGAATGCTACCTGGCTCTTACCCGTGAAGGGTGAGAGAAAAAGATAATCCTCAGTGATTAAACACTGGGCATTGCAACCTTCCTGCTACCCCTCTCCACCAATAGGTTGGCCAATACAATACACATAGGAAATCAGAACCAGACAACTGCTGTGCAATTACAGTTAAGAGTTGGTTTAGGTGAGAATATAGGCTACAATTATTAGAAGGAAGGTACCAGAATTAAGGAGGATCAGGAAGGACTTCCTATAAAAGGGAGATTTTTAGTTAGGATTTCAAGAAAGCCAGGGAAACCAGGAGAGAGAAAAAATATTATTTTTAGGAAGAATATTCCAAGCATGAGGCATAGTTTAGAATTAGAAGATGGAGTACCTTTGAGAAAGAGCAAGGAAAAAATGTCATTGAATGGAAAAGAATATAAGAATGGATAAGAAAATTGGAAAAGTGTAGGAACTACAGGTTATAGAAGGCTTTGAATATCAAACAAAGGATTTTATATGTGAATGTAATGGGGAACCACTAGAGTTTAAGTAGGGGAGTGACATCATCAGATTATGATCAGACTTTAGGAAGATCACTTTGACTGCAGAGTGGAGGATGAACTGGAATGAAGAGACACTTGTGATAGGGAGACCAACCAGCAAGCTTCTGCATGTCTTCAAGTAAAAAGGACACATACTATGGTGATAGAAGTATCAAAGGCAAGAAAGGGGCATATACAAGAGCTATTATCAAAGTAAAATTGAGAAATTTTGAGAATAGATTGGATATATGGGGTGAGAAAGTAAAGAGTAGATTGCAAACTAGAAGGACTAGAAGAGTAGTGGCATTCTCAATAGTAATAGGGAAGTGAGGAAGAGGGAAAGATGTTAAGTTCAGTTTTGGAAATGTTGAGTTTGAGATTTTTATGGGATGTCCAATTCAAGATGTCTGAAAGGCAATTGGAGATGGAAGATTGGAAATTAGCCTAGATAAGTAGATTTGAGAATGGCGAGCTTAGAGATCATCAACTGAAGTGATAGAAGAGAGCTCAAAATAGAATCCTATAGAATAGCCAAGATTAATTGTCATGATCTGGATGAAGATAGAGGAAAAGAGATTGAAGAGAGATCAGATATCCATCCTAAATAACAGTAAAAAGCAAAGATGTGGATTTTTTTCCCTATAATGCTTTTTCCTTTATGAAACCTTTCCTAATCTTCCTAGTTAGTGCCTCTCATTACAATTCTTCTATTTTTATTTTGTATATATTTTATGTCAAATTATCTGTGTGCATGTAAACTTTTTGAGGAGAGACTGATATGTTTTTGTCTTTGTCCTCAGAACCAAATATAACACCTTGCATATCATAGGTACTTAGTGAATGCTTGTAGAATAAGTGATAAATCCCCTTCTATTCTGCTATCCATATTATTTTACAAACAATTTGTATTCTAAATTGGTGTTGCTCTTTCTTGCCACATATCTTTTCAGAGCAGCATTAAGTATATGCTGACTAAGGTAGTTTTTAAAATTCTTTTAGATTCTTCATTGTGGCAATTGATTTATATTGGCAAAACTTTCTTAGGATGTAGGAATAGTTTGTACCAATGTCTCTTTTTATTTCCCATTTTTTGGATAAATACTTTGTTTGAAAGGAGCAATTTAGAGTTACCTCAATTACATGACATATTCTGATTTCTAATTTAGTATTGATTTTAATCTTTGTTTGGAAAAAGTTAATAGTTTAATATATGCAGCATAAGAAATGACCCTCTTATTTATAACAAGTTTTTCCCTCCACTAAAATATAAGCAATTTCTTTTTTCAATTATTTTAAATTACCATATTCAGCTTTTCTCAACATTTTTCTGAGAAAGTATTTGTGATATTTAAGTGTAAATCTACATAAATCTATCTATCCATTTGGCCTCTCATTTCTTCCTCTTGACCTGTGTTTTACAATATATCATTCACTGATCATTCATATCCACCTTTTCCTTCAAGTTGCCCAAGTATGCATTTAACTATGCTCAAAGGGCACACACACCCTTTGATCCAGCAATATTCCTACTAGGTCTGTGTTGCAAAGAAATCATAAAAAAAGGAAAAAGGACCTAAATGTACAGCAATATTTGTAGCAGCTCTTTTTGTGGTAGCAATGAATTAAAAATTGAGTCGAAGCCCATCAATTGGGGAATAAATAAACAAGTTGTGGTATCTGGATGTAATAGATTACTATTATACTATTAGAAATGACAAAACCCAGGTTTTCCAGAAAAACCTGGAAAGATTTATATGAACTGATACAAAGTAAAGTGAGCAGAACCAGGAGGACATTGTACATAGTAACAGCAATACTGTATTATGATCAACTATGAATGACTTAGCTCTTCTCGTGAATACAATGATCCAACAGTTTGTAACTACTCATGATGGAAAATGCTATCCACATCCAGAGAAAGAATTAATAGAGCCCAAATGAAGATCACCGCATATTATTTTCACTTTTGCATGTGTTTTTTTTCTTTCGGTCTATTTCTTCTTTCACAACATAACTGATATGGAAATATGTTTTATATGATTGCATATATATATATGTAATCTATATCAAATTGCTTACTCTCTTGGAGGACATTTAGAATTCAAAAAAATGTTAAATCTTAAAATTTTTTTCTTTATGTATAATTGCAAAAAATGCTATTTAAAAAGAAAAAATAAAACATCTGAAATATCTTAACTTGAAGAGTGTTATTAATTTCTTCTTAAAATTTCACTACTTCATTATCCATGGCAATAGTTATCATTAAATAAGTTGCACAATTATTTTCACAATACCCTTTTTTCCCTGGCAGATGCTTATCATGAGCACTGCAGCTTACCTTTCCAGATTTATTTTACTTTACTCTTCTCCTTATATCATATTTTTTGATGACCTGACCAACTTGCTGTTCTCAGAAATCAGCATTCCATCTCCAGTTTCTTGTGCCTCCTTTGCATTTTGCCCTTTGTTATAGTACTGGACTTCTTCCTCATCTATGCCTCTTAGAAACTTTATCTTCCTTTAAAGTTCAATATAGGTGCTACCTCCCAGGAAAGCTGCTTATTCCTTGTGAATTAGTGCTCTCTTCTTTTCAAGTGATCTTCAATTTACTTCTCTGTGTACATGCTATGGTTTTCCAATAAAAGCTCCTTGAGCAGAGACTTTTTTCATTTTTTCTTTTTATTTCCTGCTTTTAGTATAGTTCCTTGAACATAGGAAGAGCTTAATAAATGCTTTTTAAATTGCTATAGTAACTCATAATATCGTATTTCTTGTTAAATTTGGTTGCCAATTCTTCCATATTTATTTGCTTCTTTAAGGTGAACCTGCAAGACATCCATCCATTTAGGTTACAACTTTCTTTTTCCTCCTGGTCCTATTTCTACAAGAATGTCAAGATGGATAAGTAAGTTCACTCATTGATCATTGGGCAAGGATATAATATTTAAAATATCAGCAGTTAAAGTTTGTAGAAGTTTAAAAACTCTGACTTTTGGCATTCTCTGTTCCTTCTGCCAGCTGTCACTGTAAAAGCAAAAGGTACAAACAGAGGTCTGAGGACCATTTTTCTATTTCTCATTCATTCATGCATTACCATGACCAAAAAATTTGTCACTGTGTAATCAAGGTGCCTTCTTTAACTAGGTTCAACCTTGGAAAGAGGATATGATGTGTTCTCAAGATTAAACACATATATAGCTTCTCTGTCATGGAAGTTTCCCCAAAAATGATGAAGTTTCCCAAATGCTTCCACTCACACATGATACTAAACCACAGAATATTGCAGAGCTTCCTAAATGATATCCATAAATACCTAACTATATATATTGGAAAAAAACCAAATGGATAAAGAAAGCTTATTGTCCAAAAACTGATACATAGTTGAATAAGTTGATAACTTATTGAGCTGGTAAATCAATCTTGGACAATCACTGGTGTTTTTGTTTTTGTTTTTTTTTGCAAAAGCTTTTTATTACAAAACATATGTGATTTCTCTACATTGACCTTTGCAAAAACTTTTTTTTTGCTCCAAGCTTTTCCCCTCCTTCCCTCCACCCCCCACCCCTAGATGACAGGTAATCTAATACATGCTAAATATGTTAAATTATATGACAAATCCAATATATGTATACATATCTATATAGTTATCTTACTGCACAAGAAACATCAGATCTAGAAAGAGAGAAAAAAAAACAATCTAAGAAGGAAAACAAAATGCACGGAAATATTCACAGAAAGCATTAAAATGCTGTGTTGTGGTTCACACTCAGTTCCCTCAGGAATTGGTTTGAATCACATCATTGCTGAAGAGAACCATGTCCATCAGAATTGATCATCATATAGTCTTGTTGCTGTTTATAATGTTCTCCTGGTTCTGCTGATTTCACTCAGCATCAGTTCATGCAAGTCTCTCCAGGCCTCTCGGAAATCATCCTGTTGGCCGTTTCTTACCGAACAATAATATTCCGTGACATTCATATACCATAATTTATTCAGCCACTCTCCAATTGATGGACATCCTTTCAATTTCCAGTTTCTTGTCACTATAAAAAGGGCTGCCACAAACATTTTTGCACATGTGGGTCCCTTTGCCTCCTTTAAAATCTCTTTGGGATATAGGCCCAGTAGAAACACTGCTGGGTCAAATGGTATGCACAGTTTGATAACTTTTTGAGCCTAGTTCCAGATTGCTCTCCAGAATGGTTGGATCCGTTCACAGTTCCACCAACAATGCATCAGTGTCCCAGTTCTCCCACATCCCCTCCAACATTCATCATTATCTTTTCCTGTCATCTTAGCCAATCTGACAGGTGTGAGTGGTATCTCAGAGTTGTCTTAATTTGCATTTCTCTGATCAATAGTGATTTGGAGCACCTTTTCATGTGACTAGAAATAGTTTCAATTTCTTCATCTGAAAATTGTTCATATCTTTTGACCATTTATCAATTGGAGAATGGCTTGAATTCTTACATATTTGAGTCAATTCTCTATATATTTTGGAAATGAGGCCTTTATCAGAACCTTTGGATGTAAAAATATTTTTCCAGTTTATTGCTACCCTTCTAATCTTGTCTGCATTCATTTTTTTTGTACAAAAACTTTTTAACTTGATATAGTCAAACTTATCTATTTTGTGATTAATGATGATCTCTAGTTCTTCTTTGGTCACAAATTCCTTCCCCCTCCACAGGTCTGAGAGGTAGACCATCCTACATTGTTCTGATTTGTTTATAATATTCTTTATGTCTAGATCATGAATCCATTTCAACCTTATCTTGGTATATGGTGTTAGGTGTGGGTCAATGCCTAGTTTCTTCCATACTAGTTTCCAATTATCCCAGCAGTTTTTGTCAAATAGTGAGTTTTTATCCCAAAAACTGGGGTCTTTGGGTTTATCAAACACTAGATTACTATTGTCATTGAGTATTTTGTCCTGTGAACCTAACCTATTCCACTGATCCACTACTCTATTTCTTATCCAGTACCAAATGGTTTTGGTGACCACAGCTTTATAATATAGTTTTAGATCTGGCACAGCTAGGCCACCCTCATTTGCATTTTTTTTATTAATTCCCTTGAAATTCTTTTTTTTTTAAATTTTATTTTATTTGCATAACATATGTGTGGGTAATTCTTCAACAATAACCCTTACATAGCTTTCCGTTACAAATTCTTCCCCCCAACTTCCCCACCCCTTCCCTAGATGGCAGGATATCCACTACATGTTAATTATGTTAAAATATTGGCAAATCGAATATATGTATACATATTTCCAAACTTATCATTGTTGTGCAAGAAAAATCTTATCTACACAAACAATATATCAGATAAAGGAAACACAATGTAAGCAAACATCAATCAAGGAGTATGAGAATGTTATGTTGTGGTCCACATTTCACATCCCTCTCTCTGGGTGTATATGGCTTTCTTCAGTGAACAATTGGAGGTGGTTTGAAACATATCATTGTTGAAGAGAGCCATGTCCATCAGAATTAATTGTCATATAGTACTGTTGTTGCCATGTATAATGATCTTCTGGTTCTGCTCATTTCACTCAGCATCAGTTCATGTAAGTCTCTCCAGGCCTCTCTGAAATCATCTTGCTGGTCATTCCTTACAGAACAATAATATTCCATAATGTTCATATACCATAATTTATTCAGCCATTCTCCAATTGAAGGGCATCTATTCAATTTCCAGTTTCTAGCCACTACAAAAAGGGCTGCCACAAACATTCTTGCACATGTGGGGCCTTTTCCTTTCTTTATGATTTCTTTGGGATATAAGCCCAATAGAAATGCTGCTGGGTCAAAGGGTATGCACAGTTTGATAACTTTTTGAGCATAGCTCCAAATTGTTCTCCAGAATGGCTGTATCCGTTCACAGCTCCACCAACAATGCATCAGTGTCCCAGCCCTCCCACAACCCCTCCAACATTCATCATTAACTTTTCCTGTCATTTTAGCCAATCTAACAGGTGTGAAGTGGTACCTCAGGGTTGTCTTGATTTGCATTTCTCTGATCAACAGTGATTTGGAGCACCTTTTCATATGACTATAAATAGTTTTAATTTCATCCTCTGAAAATTGTCTGTTCATATCCTTTGACCATTTATTGATTGGAGAATGGCTTGAATTTTTATAAATATGAGACAGTTCTCTATATATTTTTGAGATGAGACCTTTATCAGAACCCTTGAATGTAAAGATGATTTCCCAATTTATTACTTCCCTCCTAATCTTGTCTGCATTGATTTTGTTTGTACAAAAACTTTTTAACTTAATATAGTCAAAGTTATCTATCTGGTTTTCAATTAAGAGTTCCAGTTCTTCTTTGGACATAAATTTATTCCATCTCCAAAGGTCTGAGAGGTGAACTATATTACATTCCTCTAATTTACTTATAGTATCACTCTTTATATCCAGATCATGAACCCATTTAGATCTTATCTTGGTATGTGGTGTTAGATGTGGGTCAAGCCCTAATTTCTTCCACACTAGTTTCCAGTTTTCCCAGCAGTTTTTGTCAAATAGTGAATACTTATCCCAAAAGCTGAATTCCCTTGAAATTCTTGACCTTTTGTTTCTCCAGATGAATTTTGTTGTTATTTTTTCTAGGTCAGTTAAATAATTTCTTGGGAGTTTGATTGGTGTAGCACTAAATAAATAGATTAGGTAGTATTGCCATCTTTATTATATTTGCTCGACCTAGGCAATCACGGTTAATAAACAATGAACTAGACTCAGAATTAGAGGAGCAGGCTACATTATCTTTCAGAAGTTGCATAGTATTTTTAATAACTCTTAAGCTTCACCTTAAAATCAAAGATAAGCCTTTTTAACATCAGTAATCTTCCAGTTGTGCTGTAAATGTGCCTGCACTTTATGTAAAGTCACAGTTTTGCAAGAAGATTTAAAGTTTCTAATCGTCAAAAGGACAATGGAGAGGTTCGTGGTAGGCTTGCAACATATTACTAATGAATTGTCTAAGAGTAAGAAATATCAATAGGGACCTGTAATATGTAAGAAAGAGATGGGTCAGTTACATAGTGAGAGTTGAAAGACAAGATGACCAGCCTCCATGCTCCATTGGTATCTTCTCATCAGGAGATCTCAAGGAAGATTCTTCACATATCAAGTAGATCCTCATACAAATTCAGTAAGATTAAAATAATTGGAGAAATATCAATTGCTTTTGGGTGGGCTGAATTAATAAAATAAAAATGATAGTTCTACCTAAATTGGTCTACTTGTTCAGGGACATACCAGTCGAAAATGCCAAAAATTACTTTATAGGGGTAGAAAAAATAAAACAAAATTCATCTGGAAGAACAAAAAGTCAAGAATATTGAGAGAATTAATGAAAAAAAATGCAAAGGATAGTGGTTTAGCAGTACCAGATCTAAAACGATATTATAAAGCAGCACTCATCCAAACCTTTGGTACTGGTTCAGAAATGGAGTAGTGGATCAGTGGAATAAGTTAGATACACATGACACAATAATGAATGCCTATAGTAATCTAGTATTTGATAAACTCCCCAAACTCCAGCTTCTGGGATAAGAACTCACTATTTCACAAAAATTGCTGGG
Organism: Myrmecobius fasciatus; assembly: GCA_023553655.1. Taxonomy (NCBI): domain Eukaryota; kingdom Metazoa; phylum Chordata; class Mammalia; order Dasyuromorphia; family Myrmecobiidae; genus Myrmecobius; species Myrmecobius fasciatus. The sequence continues at coordinate 124,461 of JAJPUD010004849.1, forward strand.
AAACTGGAAAATAATGTCAAAAACTCAGCTTAGACCTACAGTCCACCCCATACCAAAATAAGGTCAAAATGGATACATGATTTGGGCATAAAGGGTTTTCAGTTGCTTAATTTAACTTTCATTTCTCCAATTTAATTTTCATAACTTTGGAAATCAAATGCCTATCCATTTCCCACATTCACCTTATAGAAAAGAATATTGAGGCCCAGAGTGACTATATCACCTATTAAGTGGTTGAGTCAGGATAAAAACCTAAGTCTTCAGGCTCTAAATTCAGTGGACCCAGTATTCTACTGGTTATGGAATAACTCCTTTTTGGTGTAATCCAAATTGAAATTGTTACACTTATTTTTGTTCTCATGGTTTCAGGACACTGTCATCTTGTCTCTTGTTTAGCACCATGTAGGAGCTTGGTCTTTATATTAGCAAAATATAGAAAAAATGGGACTGAAACAGATAAAGCAAATGTATACAGATTGTACTTCATTACTATTAACCTGGTTGTGTGAAAAATTCAAATCCATCTAGAGGTTCACAAGAAAGAAGAAACATATTCTAGTGCTGCCATCTGTTGTCAGCACACATTGAATGCATTTACTTTTATGCCGTTCTACTTTGAAATTTAATTTCAATTTGGTTCAATATTTATTAAGGGTTTAATATATGCAAAGAGCTATACTAGTCTGGAAGAACAATATTATTTATATTTATAAAATATATATAATCTTAACCTTTTTCAGTGAAGGTCTCATTAAACCATGGCTTAGAATTATACAATTAGAGAATCAAAAGGGTTGTAGATTAACTCAGAGGGGTCCTGAATACATATCATAAGTAAAAGAAACCACATTCCAAACCCTTAGTTTTACAGATCATAAAACTGAGACCCAGAGAGGTTATGTAGCTTAAACATGGGGTCACAAAGAGTGGTAAGTGTCAGAGGCAAGATTTCAATCCAGGTCGTCTGACTACAAAGACAATCCTCTCTAATTTGTTCCATGTTGTTTGCCCTCATGAATACTCCCCCCCCCCCTGCAGACAATAGGAAAACACTACTAAATATGGTGAGAACCAAATAACATATATCACACACACACACGATTTTATCTTAGCAGGCAAAAAAGACTGGTTATACTGAAGTCATTTGTGAATCAACTGTTATATGTATGTAACCACACTATTAATTAGTTAGACCAAAGCTCAAAATCAATATCAGATCAGAAAAAATAGAGGTGAGATGAAGACACAATGGGCAATTACAACAACTCCAAGCTGAACTTAGTGGGGCAAGTTGAAAAATAGGAAATGGATAAAGGAAAAAACTTTGATGGCCACATTATGGTGCTTGATTTTGTGACTGGCTTTTTTAGTCATATAAGCTAGGAAACATTCAATCCTCTTGGCAAATAAGAGAAAAATAGTAGCTAGGGCAATACTAGTTTAGAATTTAGGGTAAGAAATAAGGATTTGGGGGTGGGTACTTCTTCAAATGAAGGTCCCAAAGACAAACTAATTATTGGAAAAGACTGTGGGAAAGTATGAGAAGTATGAGAAGACCATTGGGACAGATGTTAAAATTTTTTTTAAAAAAAAGTAATCTGGAGAGTTAGGAGCTATGCTGAACCCTTCCTTTAAGGAAGAACTTATGCCATCTGTGCTTACCTTTAATCTATATTAGCTTCTGATTCCCCAGGTTACTTTTCCACATGTCATTTCAAAAGCAGTTTCTCCCTCTACCGGTCTTTTCAGTTTTATGTATTTTCTTCCTGCATTAGAATGTAAATTCCTAGAGAGTGGAGATCTTTTTTCCCCCTTTCTTATATTAATATTTCCAGCGCTTAGCATAGTGGTCAAAGTAAGCATTTAACAAATGTTTTATCTAATGCAAACTCACGTGCAAATGTATTGGAGAAGGATGGTAGAAGATTCCAAATAATATCATTCATACCCCAGTGAAAAACAGGATGGGGAGGTAGGCACAGAGACATAAACCTAATCCACTCTGAGATCCACAAGAACCACCTTGTTCATGCTGAGACTTGAGAGAACTGTGCATGATGTCAAAACTTTTGAAATAGCAGAGAACTTCCTGTTCACTTACCATTACTATCATGGATGCTACCACTGTTTCTCAGCTTGCACTCATCATTGTTAACCAACAAACTCTTACTCTTCCAATTCCAGTGACCCCAAATAAGAATATACTTCCCCTACCTCCAACTGCCACGTTAGATCTTATTTAACACTATCTTTCTAACGGTCCCCATTCCAACAGCAATAAACTTCCCTTCATTTTAAACCACTTTCTCCTTGTTTATTCGGTTTTCTGTTAGTCACAGATTCCTGGCTTTCCCCAGGGGTCACTGTGTCTCTGGCCATCCTCTTTAATATTGGTTGTACTTATTTTTATATCGACGTGACACAGTAGTCTGTGAGGATATGTTAACATACTTCTAAATCTTTATTGCCATTTCTCAACTCTCCCCTTTCTGTCTTTACTTAATAACCTTTCCTCCTTTGAGTCTTATTGTATCCAAAGGATTAGATAATGCTGACCTTTGTCAGCATCTCTTATTCCCATCCTGTTAAACAGAACTGAAATCATGCAACCAAGTTGACTGAGCCTACTTCCGTTTTATGTTTGCTAACCTCATCTGGGAACTTAATTTAGCTTGGAAGTTCTTTTACTCTTTTCTGTTGAGTCTCAATCTCATTTTCTCCAATGGCA
>JAJPUD010004849.1:132188-149688 GCA_023553655.1 Myrmecobius fasciatus
TGGATTAAAAACCAGAATCCAACAATATGTTGTATACAAGAAACACATCTAAAACATAGAGATACATACAGGGTGAAGGTAAAAGGCTGGAGCAGAATCTATTATGCTTCAGGTGAACAAAAAAAAGCAGGGGTAGCAATCCTGATCTCAGACCAAGTAAAAGCAAAGATAGACTTCATTAAAAGAGACAAAGAAGGAAATTATATCTTCCTAAAGGGTACCATAGATGATGAAGCAATATCAATACTAAACATATATGCACCAAGTGGTATAGCATAGAAATTCCTAGAGGAAAAGTTCAGAGAGATGCAAGAAGAAATAGACAGCAAAACTATAATAGTAGGGGAATCTCAACCTCCCTCTCTCAGAACTTGATAAATTAAACCACAAAATAAATAAGAAAGAAGTTAAGGAGGTAAACAAAGTGTTAGAAAAGTTAGGTATGATAGATCTTTGGAGGAAATTAAATGGAGACAGAAAGGAGTTTACTTTTTTCTCAGCAGTCCATGGAACTTATACAAAAATTGGCCATGTGATAGGACACAAAAACCTCAAAATCAAATGCAGGAAGGCAGAAATGATAAATGTATTTTTTTCAGATCATGACGGAATAAAAATCACATGCAATATAAGGCCAGGAGAAAATAGACCAAAAACCAATTGGAAACTAAATAATTTTATTCTAAAGAATGAATGGGTGAAACAGCAAATTACAGACACAATTACTAATTTCATCCAAGAGAATGACAATAATGAGACAACATACCAAAATTTGTGGGATACAGCCAAAGCGGTACTAAGGGGAAATTTTATATCTCTAGATGCTTGTTTGCATAAAATAGAGAAAGAGAAAATCAATGAATTGGGCTTGCAACTAAAAAAGCTAGAGAAAGAACAAATTAAAAACCCCCAATCAAATACCAAACTTGAAATCCTAAAAATAAAAGGAGAGATTAGTAAAATTGAAAGTAAAAAAACTATTGAATTAATAAATAAAACTAAAAGTTGGTTTTATGAAAAAACCAACAAAATAGATAAACCTCTAGTTAATTTAATTAGAAAAAGGAAAGAGGAAAATCAAATTGTTAGTCTGAAAAATGAAAAGGGAGAACTTTCCACCAATGAAGAGGAAATTAGAGCAATAATCAGGAGTTACTTTGCCTAACTGTATGCCAATAAATTTGATAACCTAAGTGAAATGGAGGAATATCTACAAAAATATAGATTGCCCAGATTAACAGAAGAAGAAATAAATTACTTAAATAGTCCCATTTTAGAAAAAGAAATAGAACAAGTCATTAATCAACTCCCTAAGAAAAAATCCCCAGGACCAGATGGATTTACATGTGAATTCTACCAAACATTTAAAGAACAATTAACTCCAATATTATATAAACTATTCGAAAAAATAGGGAATGAAGGACTCCCACCAAACTCCTTTTATGATACAGACATGGTACTGATACCTAAACCAGGTAAAACAAAAACAGAGAAAGAAAATTATAGACCCATCTCCTTAATGAATATTGATGCAAAAATCTTAAATAAAATATTAGCAAAGAGATTACAGAAAATCATTCCCAGAATAATACACCATGACCAACTAGGATTTATACCAGGAATGCAGGGATGGTTCAATATTAGGAAAACTATTAACATAATTGACTATATAACCAAATTAACAAAAAACATATGATAATCTCAATAGATGCAGAAAAAGCATTTGATAAAATCCAACATCCATTCCTATTAAAAACATTAGAGAGTATAGGAATTAATGGACTTTTCCTTAAAATAGTCAGTAGCATCTATTTAAAACCATCAGCTAGCATCATATGTAATGGTGATAAACTGGAACCATTCTCAATAAGATCAGGAGTGAAACAAGGTTGCCCACTATCACCATTACTATTCAATATTGTATTAGTAATGCTAGCCTTGGCAATAAGACAAGAAAAAGAGATTAAAGGAATTAGAGTAGGTCATGAGGAAACCAAATTATCACTCTTTGCAGATGATATGACGGTCTACTTAGAGAACCCTAGAGAATCAACTAAAAAACTACTAGAATTAATCCACAACTTTAGCAAAGTTGCAGGATACAAAATAAATCCACATAAATCATCAGCATTTTTATACATCACCAACAAAATGCAACAGCAAGAGATACAAAGAGAAATTCCATTCAAAATAACTATCGATAGTATAAAATATTTGGGAATATATCTGCCAACGGAAAGTCAGGATCTATATGAGCAAAACTACAAAACACTCTCCACATAAATAAAGTCAGATCTAAACAATTGGAAAAACATCAAGTGCTCTTGGATAGGTCGAGCGAATATAATAAAGATGGCAATACTACCTAAACTAATCTATCTATTTAGTGCTATACCAATCAAACTCCCAAGAGATTATTTAACTGACCTAGAAAAAATAACAACAAAATTCATCTGGAAAAACAAAAGGTCAAGAATTTCAAGGGAATTAATGAAAAAAAATGCAAATGAGGGTGGCCTAGCTGTACCAGATCTAAAACTATATTATAAAGCAGTGGTCACCAAAACCATTTGGTACTGGATAAGAAATAGAGTAGTGGATCAGTGGAATAGGTTAGGTTCACAGGACAAAATACTCAATGACAATAGTAATCTAGTGTTTGATAAACCCAAAGACCCCAGTTTTGGGGATAAAAACTCACTATTTGACAAAAACTGCTGGGATAATTGGAAACTAGTATGGAAGAAATTAGGCATTGACCCACACCTAACACCATATACCAAGATAAGATCAAAACGGATTCATGATCTAGGCATAAAGAATGATATTATAAACAAATTAGAACAATGTAGGATGGTCTACCTCTCAGACCTGTGGAGGGGGAAGGAATTTGTGACCAAAGAAGAACTAGAGATCATCATTAATCACAAAATAGGTAAGTTTGACTATATCAAGTTAAAAAGTTTTTGTACAAACAAAATAAATACGGACAAGATTAGAAGGGTAGCAGTAAACTGGGAAAATATTTTTACATCCAAAGGTTCTGATAAAGGCCTCATTTCTAAAATATATTGAGAATTGACTGAAATATATAAGAATTCAAGCCATTCTCCAATGGATAAATGGTCAAAAGATATGAACAGACAATTTTCAGACGAAGAAATTGAAATTATTTCCGGTCACATGAAAAGGTGCTCCAAGTCACTATTAATCAGAGAAATGCAAATTAAGACAACTCTGAAATACCACTACACACCTGTCAGATTGGCTAAAATGACAGGAAATGATAATGATAACTGTTGGAGGGGATGTGGGAAAACTGGGACACTGATACATTGGTGGTGGAACTGGGAACGGATCCAACCATTCTGGAGAGCAATTTGGAACTATGCTCAAAAAGTTATCAAACTGTGCATACCCTTTGACCCAGCAGTGTTTCTACTGGGCCTATATCCCAAAGAGATTTTAAAGGAGGGAAAGGGACCCACATGTGCAAAAATGTTTGTGGCAGCCCTTTTTGTAGTGGCAAGAAACTGGAAATTGAAAGGATGCCCATCAATTGGAGAATGGCTGAATAAATTATGGTATATGAATGTTATGGAATATTATTATTCTATAAGAAACGACCAACAGGAGGATTTCAGAGAGGCCTGGAGAGACTTGTATGAACTGATGCTGAGTGAAATCAGCAGAACCAGGAGAACATTATACACAGCAACAAGACTATACGATGATCAATTTTGATGGACATGGTTCTCTTCAACAATGATGTGATTCAAACCAGTTCCTATTGTTCAGTGATGAAGATAGTCATATACATCCAGAGAGAGGCCTGTGGGAACTGAGTGTGAACCACAACACAGCATTTTAACGCTTTCTGTGAATATTTCCATGCATTTTGTTTTCCTTCTTAGGTTGTTTTTTTCTTCTCTTTCTAGATCTGATGTTTCTTGTGCAGTAAGATAACTGTATAGATATGTATACATGTATTGTATTTGTCATATAATTTATCCTATTTAACATGTATTAGATTACCTGTCATCTAGGGGTGGGGGTGGGGGGAAGGAGGGGAAAAGCTTGGGAAAAAAAAAGTTTTTGCAAAGGTCAACGTAGAAAAATCACTCATGTTTTGTAAATAAAAAGCTCTATTCAAAAAAAAAATCCAAAAAAACCCCAATATTAACATGAATATTCTTTCTACTGGATTATATGGCTTATGATTCACAGAATAAGAATAACACAAATTATGAAGAATGTTAGATGTCAATTGACCAAAGGCTAACGTAGAGACAGATACATAGTGGATGTGAGGAAACTACAGCATATCAGTAATGAAGAATTGTACTGAAGGAATAGTATAAAATATAGTATAATATAGAATATATATAGTATAACATAGTATACTATAATATAGTATAATAATAGTATAAAAATGGTGTGTGCAGAAAAGGAGATGATCTAGTCATTAGAAAGTGCAAAAGATATCTAATGGACAGTCTTTGTGCTCCATTAGTTTCCATGTAATATCAGTAGTTCTAAAGGAAGGTGCCCAGAATATTAGGCCTCAGGGAAGGGTTTATAGATCAAGGATAAAGGTTTCATAAGATAAGAAAGAGTATCTTCATTGATGAATTAAAAATCTATCAAAAATAAGTTTCCCCAGCAACTAACACTATTCCTAATACAGAACAGATATTTAATAAGTAATTGCTGAAGTCAATGGAACTGGGATAGCATTTTCCTTAGGGTTACCTGATAGTAATAATAATTAGAAAGCCTTTCCTCTAAATTCATCTGATTTTGATTTTGCAGCCTGTCAAGATAGTTCAGACTTCTACCATATCCTGATATCATTGATTAGCTGGAAGATTGTGTCCAACAAGCCTGGATTGATTTCTTATAGCTCAATGTTACTTTCTATTCAGCAATAAATAGTGTTACTACATAATTATTAATAGAATGATATCCCATGATGTGGCTTCAAGTATTTACTCCTGAAGACAAGGAAAAAATAAGTTTTTGATGATTTTCATACTTTACTCATTTCTACCGCAAAGGTTTATCTTTTCTAAGAACTATTTAATTGGATTAAAGGGAACTCCCATTATTATATAGTCATATAATAAGGATCTTTGTTTTCTTTCTGTGTTGATCAACTCTGAAAGCATTCTTTCAAAAGTGTTATAGCCATACTATGATCAGAAGCATTGCCTCCAGAGCAATCTGACTTAGAGCTCCTATAACTACATCTATGAGGGAGAAATCAGTCACCATAAAAAGAAAGATAATGATTTTTCTTTGAACATTTAAATTGCTCAGTTATCTGTGTATTTCTACATTCATCAATATAATGCAGAGATCACCTCATAGCTAAAGGGGAAAGGATATTCTATGGATTCTAATGTACTACCAACTACCAACATATGATATGTGTTATTTCATTAAAATAAAGAGCCTGTTGATCTTTGTATGTATTTGTATTTGTATGTATCTATATCTTTGTGGTTTTTGAAAATTTCTCCACATTTTTTTCATATTACATTTCTTTTTTCTGTTTCAATGTTTCCAAACAATCTCCATCTCTCCCTGTTTCTTTATACCTGTATGTCTATTTCTCTGCCTATCTATTTATCTTTGTTTCTCCTTGACTCCTTCTTTATCCTAGTAGATTCCAAAAGCATATATTTGTCAAAATTATTAAATTTATAGATAATTTTAATTTACTTGTTCATAATTTAAATTGCTTATATGTGTATGATACATGTGTATATATATATATATATGGATAGAGTATGTTAAGATTTACAAAATACATTTCTTACAATAACCTTCTAATGTAGCTAATAAAAGTATTGTTATTTCAATTTTAGAGATAAAGAAATTAAAATTTTCAAAATTTTCTTTTTTATATTATAAACTTAACAAACATTTCAATTCACTTAGAACAAAAAAAGGAGGTTTGTGTAAGAAACTTAAAACTTATATTTTGTAATTTTAAAGAAGTACATATATGTATATATGCATATATACACACATACATGTATATATAAAATTTAGCAAGATAGGAACAAAAATGCCTATTTGTTGACTTTTCTTCTTTTTTTGTTGTCTAAATTAATTTTTTTAATCTTTTTTTTGCATATCTATTGCTACTCACTAACCTACAATTATCACTCCCATCAAAAGCATTAACAAGTAATAATCATATAAAGTCCAGCAAAATATATCAACACACTAGATATGTCTGAGACTGCATAGTCCATTACTTCTCTGTCATGAGACAAGAGGTATGTTTTATCATTACTGTTTTGAAATCACTATTGTCTGTTACTTTGATTAGAGTCCAAAGGTCCTAAGGTCAACATTGTTCTTCTTCATGTTATGATTGTCATCTTGTAAATTATCCTCCTGGTTTTGTTCATTTCTCTCTGCTGTAGTTCTTGTAAATCTTCTCATGTTCATTTGAACCCCTATCCTATTAATCCTTTTTTATGGTTCACTAACATTCTATTTTATTCATATACTACAACATGTTCACCCATTCCCCAATTGATGGGCACCTATTTGGTTTCCATTTCTGTGCTATAACAAAAAAGTGCTACTATAAATAAATCTTGTATAAATTTATGCTTTCTCTGTCCTTGATCTCTATGGCAATATATACCTAATAGCAGTATTATTGGGTCAAAAGATATACACAATTAAGTAACTTTTTGTGTATATCTTCAAAGAAGAAGAAGGAGGAGGAGGAGAAGAAGGAGAAGAAAAAGGAGAAGGAGAAGAAGAACAAGAACAAGAAGAACAAGAAGGAGGAGGAGAAGAAGAAGAAGGAGGAGGAGAAGGAGAAGGAGAAGGAGAAGAAGAAGAAAAAGAAGGAGGAGGAGGAGGAGGAGAAAGAGGAGGAAGAGGAGGAGAAGAAGAAGAACTTAGGTCAAATTTTTTGAATGTATAATTCTAAATAGAAAGAAAAATATCCTAATCCTATTTATATACCAGATCTACTACTACTACATCGAGTAAATCAATTGACTTCTCAGCTTTGGTTGATTTCTCTGAAACATGAAGGCATTACACTACATGATCCCCAAGATCCTGCTAGTTTTTAAATCACCAGTCTTTCTGCCATCCAATAAACTTTTAGTAAACACCTATTACATGTCAAGCACTGGGGATACAAAGATAGACAAAATAAATAGTGCCTACTCTTGAGGATCTCAGTTTAATGGGGGAAGGAACATGTAAGCAAATATATTCAAATAAATTAAAAATTAAAAAAATTGGAGATAATCACCAAAGAGAAGGGACTAAGATAAAAAGGAATCATGAAAGGCTTCCTATACAAGATGGGATTTTAGCTGAGACATGAAGAAAGCCAGAGAAGTCAGAAGAAAAATGGTAGTAGGAAAGCATTCCAGAGGCAGAGAAAATATTTAGAATTGGGAATTGGAGTGTCTTGTGTGAGGAATAGCAAGGAAGTCAGTGTAACTGATCCCAAAATATTCGAGGGAGACATAATGTGTAAGAAGACTGGATGGGTAAGGAGAGAAGGGTGGATATGAAGGGCCTTGAGTGACTGATAGGGGATTTTGTCTTTGTAATGGATGTAATAGGGAGCCACAGGAATGTGCTGAGTGGAGGGGTGACATAGACTTGTGTTTCAAGAAGACCATTTTGATAGCTGAGTGAAAGATGTACTTGGAATGGGGCCAGTCATATGTCAGGCAGACCAACCAGTAGGCTGTTGCCTTAGTGCAGATATAATGTAATAAGGGCCTGTACCGGGGTAACATCAATGTCAGAGGAGAGAAGGGAGCATATGAAAAAGATATTATGAATTTAAAATTGATAGGCCTTGGCAACGAGATTGTATATGGAGGCCAAAAGAAAATGAAGAATGGATTATGACCCTTAGGTTTCAAGCCTATATAAATGAGAGGATAATAGTGCCCTTGGTAGTAATAAAAAAGATTGGAAATAGGGGGAAGATAATGAGTTGCATTTAAGATGTTTATGGGATATCCAGTTCAAAATGCCCAATGGAGATGCTTAACGGAAGACTAGCAGAGAGGTTATGATTGGATAAGCAAATTTGAAAATCACAAAATTAGAAAGAATTATTAAATTCATGGAAGCTCTTGAGGTCACCAAGGTAAATTGTATGGAGGGAGAAAAGAAGAAGGTTCAGGATAGAGTCAGTTACTAGGTCTGACTTGGATGAAGATCTTGAAAAAGAGACTAAGATGCAGTCAAATATTCATCCTAAATAACAACAGCAAAGAGCATAGATTGTTAGTATGCTTCTTTTCCCTGTAAATATGAGTATAGGTCAGAATTTTGTAAATACAGTCATATTTGTAATTTAATAAGGAAGTTCTCTACTTAAAGGAACCCAGAAATGCTTTTACAATACAACCTTCTCTCCAAGTCCTTTAAAAAAAAAAGAATATTTGAGTTCTAATGTATATGTTTTCTAAATTTGGATATTCAAATATCCATTTTATATAAGAACAGAATTGTCCTGAGAGGAAAAAGAGATGATGGAAAAGAGGAATATATAGAGACAAAAAAAAGGGATGAAAGCAGGAACAGATTAAAGAGGGAAAAAGAAAAAGATTAGGGGAATGAGAGAAAGAAAGAAAGAAAAATACATTATAACAGAGAGGAGGCATTACTAAGAAACTGTTCAAAAAGTCCTAATGGAAATATTATACTGCATATATATCTCATATCCTCAGGGATTATTGCTCAATTATGCTATTATGCTATCAAAAAGTAGAATGCCTATCAGCAGACTTCAGTACTTAAAAATAACCTTCATGCTTGTTGCTGTCTGATTTTTAGCTTTGGAGTAAGTATACCATGTTATTTCCCATGTGGAGTTCATAGAATCTCAGGCAGCAGTACCCATCTCAGCATCTAGCTTATTTCCTCCTTATGTATGTTGAATTTTCCAACTTACATCTTTGAGATATGAGTTCATGCCCTCAACTTGGTGATGAGAGCATTAAAGATAAGAAAAGGGAATAAATTATATAGAAATTAGAATCAGAAGAAATATGAAAGGATAACAGAGCAGGGAAAGAAACATTTACAATGTAGGGTACCAAGTAATTAAATACTTATGTTGACTATATCAGATTGCTTGCTATCTTGTAGAGGAGGAACATAAGAGAGGGAGGGAGAAAAAATGTTTGAAACTCAAAATCTTATAAAAATGAATGTTGAAAATTATTTTGCAAGTAATTGGAAAAATATAACACTACAGAATTTTTTTAAAATGTTGAAAAAATAGGAGGCTACTTAAGATGGCAAAACATATTACTCAAAAACCTCCTAATAAAAATTTGGCAGGTCAGAAAAAGAAACACCTTATTTTACCCTAAGTTGTTCTTTGGTACATCAGAATAACTAGAGAGTGACTTGGAATTTAACTTACCACTAAGTAAGTGCTTTAAATAAAATAATAATAAAAGAAAAGAGCAAGAAAATTGACTTACACAGTCAGAGTCAGGGGAAACATTACTAATTACTTTTTATTAAGTAATAGTATTAAATGTAGGAAGACACAATTGATGTTTCTTCATGGGCATTGTTCATACTTATTAATGAATAACCTCTCAACTAACAGACAAGAGACCTGAAGAAGTGACTTTAGGGATCCTAAAGTTAATTATTGCCCTCAAATTCCTTTGGTTCATTTTCTCTTAAATGCACAAATGGGCCAACTATTATTGGCATCTTAATTTTGGTTATATGAGAAAAATAGTGTTTGAAGGTCATTGGATTTGGGGTGCTGAGTCAGTCTAAAAGTAGTTGCTCATTATGAATCTCTACTATCTGTTAGAAATCCTGGCTTAATCAGCTAATTCTTCATGTTGGATTAGAATTAGGAAAATATAGACCTCTCTTTAGAATTTGATAAAGATTTTTTTCTGATTGTGTTTAAATTCACAACAGAAAGAAGAGAGTTAAGAGTTTGAGTAATTATTTGGTTATGGCATTTAATTTAAAAAGTAAAACAAAATCATTCAATCTTTTATCTAAATCTTACTTTAAGCCAATGGATAAAAAAAATCCCTTCATTTTTCATGTTATAGACAAAGCCTGCATTAAAAACAAACAAATCAAAAAACTTACATTAATCATTTTCCTAAACTCACAGGACACTGCTCTGAACTGTCACTATAGCCTGCCACCCAATCTAAATTCTTCATTCACATTTTCCCATAGCTCCTGGTTAGGTTTAGCCTTATCTGAAACCAGAATTATCAATAGTGGTATCAGCTTACTGGTCATTAGTTTTAGTCCTTTCATTCCTTGTCAGTAACCTTTTATTTCTCAAGTCATCAAACTTTACACATACATCAAGCCAAACTTTCCCTTCAAGGAAAGGTATTCAAGTTTCTTGCAGATTAATTCTTTCAGGTCACTAAAAGTAATTTATTTTTCTTACCATATAACACATTCTTTTTTAAAAAAATACCTTTGGTTTCCTCAAAACCATATTGTACATTTTGCACATCCATTTAGCCAGGAATTTACCATTTTCACATGAAATAAGAAGCACAGAAAGATAAGAGGAGAGAAATACATAGAGAGAAAAGCAAAATAAAAAACAAAAACAAAAGACAATATTTGGATATCCTATTTTTTTCTCTTGGTTAGGAATAGCTCACTCAAAATTAACTAATCTCTGAGATACCACTACACACCTGTCAGATTGGCTAAGATGACAGGAAAAGAAAATGAGGAATGTTGGAGGGGATGTGGGAAAACTAGGACACTGATAATTATTGGTGGAACTTTGAATGGATCCAATCATTCTGGAAAGCAATCTGGAACTATGCTCAAAAAGTTATCAAACTGTGCATACCCTTTGACCCAGCAGTGTTTCTATTGAGCCTATATCCCAAAGAGATCTTAAAGGAGGGAAAGGGACCCACATGTGCAAGAATGTTTGTGGCAGCCCTTTTTGTAGTGGCTAGAAACTGGAAACTGAATGGATGCCCATCAATTGGAGAATGGCTGAATAAATTATGGTATATGAATGTTATGGAATATTATTGTTCTGTAAGAATAATGAGGTGATTCAAACCAGTTCCTATTGTTCAGCGATGAAGATAGTTATATACATCCAGAGAGAGATCTGTGGGAACTGAGTGTGGACCACAACATTTTAATGCTTTCTGTGAATATTTGCTCACATTTTGTTTTCCTTCTTAGGTTTTTTTTTTCTCTTTCTAGATCTGATGTTTCTTGTGCAGTAAGATAACTGTATAGATATGTACACATATATTGGATTTGTCATATAATTTAACATATTTAACATGTATTAGACTACCTGTCATCTAGGTGTAGGGGTGGGGGGAAGGAGAGGAAAAATTGGAACAAAAAAATTTTTTTGCAAAGGTCAAAAAAAAAAAGTAACAACCACAACAGCAAAATAAAAAATAAAAAAAATTAACTCATACCTGGGAATGGTGAGTAAGAATTGTAATCTCTACAACCAAAGAGGCTGAGGCTAGTAGATTACTTTAACTTTGAAATTCTAATTGTACTAAGGTTAAAACCAATCAGATGTCTGCACTAAATTTGACATTAATATGGCAGCTAGGTGGTATAGTGGATAGAGCACCAGCCCTTAAGTCAGGAGGACCTGAGTTCAAATGTAGTCTTAAGACACTTAACACTTCCTAGCTGTGTGACCCCTGGGCAAGTCACTTCATCTCAGTTGCCTCAGGGGAAAAAACATGGCAAATACCCAAGAAACCACAGGACTGCCTAAAGAAATATTTCGAACAGATCAGAAATGAAGCAGGTCAAAGTCCTCTTACCACTCAGAGTCTGGTTGGCCTATGAGTGACCTCTACACTTCCAGCCTAGATAAGTAGAGGGGATCCAATTAAAAAAAAAAAAAAGAACAATTTATAATACAGAGCAAGTAATTCATTTCATTAAAGTAATTACAAGCATAATGAGTTATCAATGTACCCAAGTGTTCTAAAGAATATATTGATTCTTATAATTTCCTTATAAACAATTTGAACTTTCTAATATAGTATTAATTAGATGTTTTGAATGATTTGAAATTTAATGATTTGTACATGTATACAAGCCAGTTTTCCATTCTAATCCAAAACACTTTTTGATGTGTGTGTGTGTGTGTGTGTGTGTACATGTTTCTAGAGAAAGAGATTTATGGAAGGGGTCAGAAGTTTATCTTGAAATATAGATGTTCCTACTCGTATGTGTTCTAGTTGAAGCCAGAGTCTCCATTATTTTATAATGTCTCATTACTACCCTTAGTATAATGGAAAGGAAAGTATTGAAGTTCCCTTTATGCTGAGAAGACTCTGAGATAATAGAAGTGTGATTTCATGGCTTAAAAAAATGAAGCTATCAATCAGCTATTTATACCAAAATTATAGAAATGTAAATCTTCCAGGAATAGCTATAGAAAAATTCCCAGAGACAAAACTTCTCAGAGACAAAATAATAGTCCTATTCAGATTTACACTTTTAAAGAAATTTCTCCTATAGCTTCAGTAAGAGATTTGTCAGAATCCCTTTAATATTGCTAGAAACCAAATATAATCTAGATGTATCTAATGAAACATCTTGTTTGTAAAATAAAGACTTCCTTTTTTACTTTGTCAAGGGATGATTCAGAATATAGTGAAACCTTATTGTTACTAATATTTCTATTTGTAACTTAGAGTTTCATTTTTGTATTTTACTTGTGGGATGACATTATGTAAAGTGACTGCTCATAAAAGATAAAAATCAAAGTATAGCCTAAAAGTAATTTCTATAGATTTTCCCCATCCTATTTATAAATCCTGGTTATAATCTTCCTCATATAATTAAGTCTTAGAATCCCATAAAGAAGAATATTAGGAGAATTCAGGACCTGGCTTATTCATTTTTGCCCTTTGTTTACACCAATCAACAAATGTAGATGAAACATTGATATTGAACATTAAAGTTGGGCTAGAGAATGAAATCCTATCTATTCCAAATTCAAACGGCTATATGTAGGTTAAAAAACAGAATCTTCCCTTTGCAATTTTTCTTTGCCTAACCCCCCCCCCCAAGGCAATTGGGGTTAAATGACTTGCCCAGAGTCACACAGTTAGGAAATGTTAAGTATCTGAGACCAGATTTGAACTCGGGTCCTTCTGACTTCAGGGCTGGTGCTCTATCCACTTCACCACCTAGCTGCTTTTCCACTAGAAGCTTTTGAGAATTTTGTAATTTGGTAATGACCTTGGAGAGAGAATTCTGAACTTGTCAAGATTGCAGAAAATTGAGTTGTGAGTAAATGGTGAGTTAATAGAGACAGTTAGTGTACAGTGGAAAGTCCTTTTGTAGAAATGTTAGAGAATAAAAGAGAAATAGAGAGGATAATAGCTTTGCTGTTGTTCAGTCTTATCTGACTCTGTGATTCTGTGGATCATAGCACAATAAATCCTTCTGTCCTCTACTATCTCCCCAAATCCAAAGTCATGTTCCATGAGATATTTTTTGGCAAAGATGCTGCAATGATTTGCCATTTCCTTCTCCAGTGGATCACCTTGGTTAGAATTCTCCACTGTGACCTGTTTGTTTTAGGTAAGCTTTCACAGCATATCTCATAGTTTCATTGAGTTATGCAAGCTCTTCCACCATGACAAGGCACTGATCCAGGAGGAGTGGTAGCTTTCTGGAATAGCAAGAACAATTTTTGTATGTGTTGGGGGGAGGGGAGTTATTTGTTAGAATAGAGGAAATCTAAAGCATTTTGCAGGCAGAGAGGAAGAAACCAATGAAGAGGAAGATACTAAAGGTGACAGAGAGATTATGGATGATGGATGCAGCAGACGTGAAAATCATAGGTACATATGGAAGGGTGATCTTTGGCAAGAAAGGCCATATCTAAATCCCAGAGAAGGCAAGAATTAAAAGAGCAGTTTTGATGAGTGGAAGAGAAAAGATGAAGGAATTCAGACTGCATGAGTTCTAAAGACTTGGGTTTTAGTCTTCTAAAAAGAAAGGTTAGAAAAGCTGCTGTGGAGAATGTGATGTCATTCAATATGAGAGTCACACAAAAGAATTAGTGTGGTAGTGAAGGCATAGTTTTGGTTAAATGGCAAAATTTATAATTTACAGAGTCAAAATGGCTACTTTTTTCTGGTAACGGCAGTTTAGTAGTAAGGAGAAGGGGAGGTGGACAGTCGGGGTTATCTGGAATTGAGGATTAACATGGAAGGAAGCATTGTAAGGCCAAGGGGACATACTTCTAAAAAAAGGATGATGTTAAGGGCACAAGTAAAAAAGACTGGCTTTTAAAGAGGAAGGGCCAAAGTGTTAGTGAATGTGACATTTTGGAAAAGCAGCCCTGGAGGCAGAATTATCTCCTCCCATTTAATCAGCCCTTCCTATAAGGGCAATAGCCCAGGAAACTTTCTTCTTCCACAGTCTCAACCTCCAATCAATTGCTACTTTTTTTTTTTTTTTTGAGGGGGGAGAAGAACTTTTCTTTCCTTTTCTTTTTTCTTTCCTTTTTTTTAAACCACTTCTTATTGAGTCTTCTTCTATTAAGGTGTCTCAAGTTCATCCTCTTCTCTCCACACACAAGGTCGAGATATTGATTCATACCTTCATTTTCTTTTGTCAGGACAAGAATAATGATTACCTTGTTGGTCTTTCTCTAGACTTTTCACTTTCCAATTAATTCCCTGCATTTTCTGGATCATTTTTTGTTTTATGAGGAGGACCAACTACTTCATGGAGTGATGTCTTGAAACAGAGTCCCAGAAAGTCATCAGCCCCACTCTCTCTTTCAGAGTCACTGAAATACAGTGACAGGACAGAAGTCACGATAACTGGCAATGCTCTGGGATGCAGTAACCTTGGTGTCTTTCTTTGATGTCAGACCAACCTCTAAGCACTCTTCAACACCTGCTTCAGCTACCTCCATGGTCATTGGAACATATTGTTCTCACCTGCCCCTTCCACTGGGGAAGTCTTCACATGCTTTAGGGAGCCATCCTCTTTCTCACCAATAGGTTACTCTCAGTCTGGGTTACCACATCTACTGAAGTGATTTTACTAGGGTATGGCCATTACCCATGCTATAGCTTTTTTGAGTCACAGGTGAGAGTTGAGTGCCAAAGGACACGGAACATGGATGAGTAGCCCAGAAAAAGGCTCAGCAAACCCTCACACTGAGATGCTACTCCTGATCACCCTACACGCTCAATATTCTGCATAGCTGCCAAAAAAAAAAAAAAAATCTCTATAAAGCACAGCACAGAAATGAATGTGTCATTCTCCAACTCAAAAATCTTTGATAATTCCTAGATATATACCCTAAGGAGACCACAGAAAAAAAGAGAAAGGTTCCAAAATATTTTAAGCATTGTGTGTGTGTGTGTGTGTGTGTGTGTGTGTGTGGCATGGAGGGGGGGCACAATTGGGAAAAAAAGTAGGTGCTTGCTATTAGAAGAATTGCTAAACAAATTGTGGGATATGCATATAACATATTACTGTGCTATAATAATGAATGAGCATGATGAATCCAGAGAAAACATGGAAAGAATTAAATGAACTGATGTAAAATGAAATAAACAGAACCAGAAAAACAATACATACAATGACTAGACAATATTCAATAAATATTTATTAAGCATCTACTAAGAGTCAAGCAGTGTGCTGCTAACTGGAAATACAAATATAAAAGGGAAAAAATCAGTTTTTGTCCTCAAGGAACTAACAATCTAATGAAGACAAAACACAAAAGGAAACTTAAGAGGGGGAAGGAGACAGATGGTACCTGAAGCAGGAGTATGGTGACATCAGTCACAGAAATCCCAAAGTAGTTCAGCTATGGAAAATAAGATCTTCCTAAAGCTCAGGTCTTATCATGTCAATACATTTGGTGTCTTCCTTTCTTTGGTTGTCCCTCATTCTTGAAGAGGGCCAAAATGACATCATTATGTTACAGTCAAGTTAGTGTGTCCGACTGTAACTGATCAGACCAATATGAGCTTGGAATGCTCTGCCACAGGTCAGTCCCTATGAACATTTGGGGTGGATTCTATAATTGTGCATCTTGTGCTTTCAATTCTGCTTTGCTCATAGAGTACAGCACTTTTAAAGGATCAAATATAAAATCCTCTGGCATTTAAAGCCCTCATAACTCATCTTTCCATTCTTGTTCCACCTTCCTCCCACTGATGTAACTCTTCCATCCAGTGACATTGGGCTTCCTTGCTGTTCCTCAAACAAGATACTTCCAATCTCAGCTGCAGGCATTTTAATTGGCTGTTTCAGGTGCCTGAAATGCTCTTCCTTCTGATCTGTCTCCTGGATTCCCTGACTTCCTTCAAATCCTATAAAAAATCTACTTTCAACAGGAAGTTTTTTCCAAACATTCTTAGTTCTAATGACTTCCCTCTGTTAATTTTTTCCTATTTATCCTGCATTTGTCTTATTTCTTATATATTCTCATTTGTCCTTATTATCCTATATCTCTTTGTACATAAATATTTGCATGCCATCTTCTTCATTAGATTGTGAGCTCTTCAATGACAGACTTTCTTTTTCCCTGTTTTGTAATCTCAGCACTTAGCACACTGCCTGGTGCACAGTAGGTGCTTAATAAACGCTTATACTATTTCATTACTTGAATACCTTTTCTCTTTTATTGTTTTTTTTCCATATGTCTGATATAATTTGTCATTTCTTGCACATAAGTTAGTGTTGATAAAATGACAAAGCTTACTTATAGTCCTTGTGGAATTTTATTAAATATTCTGTTACTTCCAAATTACTTGTAGTCCCGTGTTTCATAGCTCTCGCTCTCTCTCTCTCTCTCTCTCTCTCTATATATATATATATATGTATATATATATGTGTGTGTGTGTGTGTGTGTGTATACATACACAAACAACATATATGGATATTCATACATGTATGGATTCCTGGCTTATGTCTACAACTATTGGGCAGGGGGCATTGTTTGTTTTTATTTTATTTTTTTGTTGAGGCAATTGCAGTTAAGTGACTTGCTCAGGGTCACACAGCTAGGAAGTGTTAAGTGTCTGAGACCAGATTTGAACTGAAGTCCTCCTGACTTCAGGGCTGGTGCTCTATCCACTGCACCACCTAGCTGCCCTATCTACATCTATTTTTGTCTATGTTTATGTCTATATCTACCTACCTACATCTATTTATCTACCTACTTATCTATTTATCTATCCATATTCACATCTATATCTATCATCCAAACCTTTAATTTTATGGAAATTCTCTCCACCATTGAAAATCAAAAACTTCTCTGTAACACGTAGCCTTAGAAAATACCTAAGGCACAGAGAGATTGTCACTTCCCAGATATAAAGTCTCTTTATATCTTTGTCTTTCTGGAGTATCTCTGTTCCTTCAAATGTGACATCATTTCACTTGAAACAAATTAACTTGGATAGGGTATTTCTTTTTCCCTGAGTAGCTACGTTTC
>JAJPUD010004849.1:158297-180824 GCA_023553655.1 Myrmecobius fasciatus
TCTCTCTCTCTCTCTCTCTCTCTCTCTCTCTCTCTCTCTCTCTCTCCTGTCTGTCTCTCTCTCTTTGCCTCTATCTCCTCCCACTAATCTTCAGACCTACACCACCAAGTGCCTATTAGAAATGTCAAACTAACTGATCTTAAGGCACCTCAAACTTTACATGTCCAAAAGAGAACACTGCCCCCCCCCGACAAAAAAATGCTCCTTTTCGAAATTTTTATAATTTTATTCAGTCTTTCCAGTCTTCCAGGCTCACAACATTGTCATTTTTCCTTGATTTCTCAGTCTCTCTTTCATTCCACATATTCTTCTACCTTCCTTGCATCTTTCCCATCTCATTCTTCTTCTCTCAGAGCTCTCATCTTAGTCCAGGCCCTCATCACCTCTCATCTAAATTGTTGCAACAACTTCCTGATTGGAATTCCTAACCCAAGACTCCTCTCCAATCCACCTCATACACTACTGTCAGTGATTTAATTCAGAATTGCTAGTGTTATTCCTTAATGAAACAAACTCCAGTGGCTCTCTTGCCTCAGGACAAAATCTAATTTCCTTTATTTAGCTTTTAAAGCCTAAACCCTTTACTACCTGGCCCTAGCCTATCTTTCTAATCTCATTGAACATTATTACTTCCCTTCTTCAGTGATCCAGCTAAATTGGCTTTGTCTCTGTTGCTTGAACACTCCATCTCCCAAATACATGCCTTTTCATTGGACCTTCTCTATGCCTAGAATTTACTCCTTCCTTCAAGGAACTATTTATTCTCTTTTATTTGTTCTGTATGTACTTGTAAATGTTCTTGTTGTCAACTGATTAAAATAATCAGAGAAAAGACCGTCTTTCAGTCAGGTATATTTAGCACAGCCTTAGGTACATAGTTAAGATTTCAAGAAATATTTAGCAACTAAAAAATAAAACACCACAAATTTCATATCTAGACTTTGTTTCCTAGCCCTGTGTGATCTTAGCAATGAAATGTTCACATCTAATTCCTTTTTTTTGAAATGTTCAGTTATTCCTAGAAGGGAAAAACAAAAGTTATATATCTGAGACTTTCTGTGAAACTTTAACAGATACTCTTCATAATAACAGTTATTTGCATAAAATTAATTTGATTTGGAGCTAACAAAATTCAATTAAATTATCAAACTGTTAAGATGTATTAAATTATGCAAAATTTATTTGTTTCTTTATTAAATAAATTTTATCCCAGAATATGAAGAAAGTTTAAATAAGGCACAAATAAGTATGAATTTGTACATGTTTGTATAGATATGAATAAAAGAAAGTAATCAGATTAAGTTTATTTTCCAAAATAGCCATAACTTAAAATGCATATCAAGTTAAATTAAGCTAAAATATTAGCAGTTTCATATCTGTATCCATTTGGACCACAAGTTATATATTTTTATGCTAAAAAGAACAGGACAACTGTCCAATTGCCAAAAAATATTAAAAATCACTGGCCATTCCTTCCTAAATGGCAAGCGTAAGATTGTGATAAACCAGTACTACTTTGTGGTCTTATCAATTCTGATGTTCTTTTTAAGGATAAAGATCACATCCCATCCATGAATGTCCACTTTTATACTACTCTAATCCATGTCTTCATGTAAACTCCTTGTAAGGGCCCCACCCCAAAGTTCTGAAGGATGTCTTGTTTCCACTACACAACACTGAAAGGAGTGGTGTTCTTTCTACTTTATCCATGGTCTATTAATATATTATGAAGTTAGTATATAAATACACAAGGTTAGGATTAGAATTTTCAAATAAAATCTCCTTACCTCTCATCCTTAAATATGCATATGTGTGTATGTGCATGCATGTGTGCACATATATGCATATGTAATATATACATATGTCTTTATAAATTTAGCTGCACAGTTAGTTGATATATGACTAAAGATAGGCATGAGCACAGAAGAAAAAAAAAACTGAATAAGGATTCCAATGAACCACAAGTTAAATATGAGGCAGAAAGAAAAGGTTATCAAATAAATGATTATATTTTGTTCTAATAAAAAGAACATAACTTGTCATTTTTAGAAAGTAATTCTGCTTCATTTGTCATTAGTCTTTATTTGAATAACAGACTCCATTTTAGTAGCCCTATTTTAAGAGAAGAAAGGTAAGGAAGTTGAAAAGAAAAAAAAAATCATTAGACACATAGAAAATGAAACCTGTGAGACAAAGTCAAAAGGGTTGAAGTGACAGATTTTGATGGAAAATAGGAAACTGGAAAATGAATTCATAGCTGATTTTAAATAATACAAAGAAAGCTTTTTAAAAAATCTTTTTATTTTCTTTTTCAAGGGAAATACAATTATAAGTATACCAAGGGACTGGGGAACATACATACTGTGTTTGATGAAGGCAGAGAAGAGGCTTGGGAACCATGCTTCCAAAAGCATAATGAATGTGCTCCCCAGGATGCCAGGAAATTCTTCTGGATTGGGGCCATGGACAATATTCACAACTCATCCTGCCTCATTTATTGAAGATATAATTTTTTTTAAACATAGGAGAAAATTTACTGGGGAGAGTAATGAGGTATTTCCCATTTGTGTCATTTCCCCTCCTCTCTCCCATGAAGGCTGCATTGGCTGAGAGTGCTGTTTCATGCTCTCCCTCACAGGAGAAAAGTGCTTACTCCTGCTGGCAGTTATAAAACACTTTTTCTAACTTTGATTCCTACCTTCTTCTGTTCTTGGTCCAGGCTTCCAGACACTTTAGCCAGGCTGGATCTAAAAGGAAATGCCATAAAAGATATTGGTGAGCAAGAGCTAAAAGACTTGAAGCAGCTACAGGTTCTGAATCTTCGAAACAACAGGATATCTGCATTAGATCTCAAGATCCTGGAAGGTTTACCTCGGCTGAGACACCTCTACCTGGATGGAAACCCTTGGAACTGTACCTGTAACCTTCTCAGGGCTAGGAAGGTCCTGATGGCCAAGGGAACTGATGTGAGAGGAGGGCAATGTGCAACCCCAGCAGAAAGGAGAGGAGAAAGCTGGATGTCATCAAGGAATATCATGAGACACTGTGAGGGCCATTCCTATCTGACTGAGAAAAGCAAAGAGATCAGAAAGAAACCCAAACCTGAGGACTATGCTGGTGTCAGAATGAACATGGATGATGACTATTATGATTATGACATAGATTAAGTGGGAGACCACAATGGCTTTGAAATTTGTAATGCTCTAATTTTTGCTAGGAAAGATTACCACAAAACAGAAGTAGATAGCTTCACACACTCCATTATGCATTTTGTTCTGTGAGGGTATTTTCTTTGGAGGGGAGTAGTCATTTTCATTCTTTTCTTAAGGAATGGAAAGAGAATTGTTAGAGGTTGGACTGAGGAAAAGACAGATTATAAAGGAAAAAAATCATAACATAAGGGTTTTCTAATTTTTAATATGATTTTGCTGCTCTCCATATTCAGTTTTAGGGAAAAAAATCAAATGCAAACATGATTCCAAACAGTCAAGAGAGTTCCTTTTGCACAATGGTTTCCATCAATGTCCATTTCAATCACTTTGGGATCATAGGATCATAGAATTGGAACAAGAAAGGATCTTTAGAATCCATTCAGAGAGGTTCGGAGAGATTAAGATACTTCCCCAATCATACAATTAATAAGTGGCTGAGCCAAAAATTAAACACAGGTTCTCCAAATTCCACAGCAAAGTAAGTAAAGCAGATGTTCTAAATAAGGATCTCTATATGAAGGTAACATTCTTTATTCATGGAGATATTACTAACCTGCCACCTATTAAGCTTTGCATTTTGAACTATTTTTCCAATAGCTATAATGAATCTGTTGCAAATCATTCATACATCCTAATCTGGATCCTGCAGTGGCAAACAATGTATTTGAAAGAGAGCTGATCGTGGGGAACTGTGAGTTCTGGTGGTAGGGACGGATATGCTGACAAATGTTCAGCAAACAGTTCTCTGGGGGAAAATGTGCATATTGACACACTTTTAAGCACAATATGAATTGTTAACATTTTCTCCATCATTATCTTAAGTCTAGACAATAAAATAAGAAATTAAGCCCTTATTTGTTGGTACCATTTTCCAATATGCTCAAAAATTTTTAACAATTTGCTTTCACCAGTCCATATGCAATGGGGACACCTTCCTGCCTAAGCCATAATTCTTTTCTTTCCTTTTTCTTTCTTTTTTTTTTTTTTTTTTTTTTTTTTTTTTTTTTTTTTTTTTTTTTGCTGAGACAATTGAGGTTAAGTGACTTGCCCAGGGTCACACAGCTAGGAAGTGTTAAGTGTCTGAGGTCACATTTGAACTCAGGTCCTTCTGACTTCAGGGCTGGTGCTCTATCCATTGCGCCACCTAGGTGCCCCCTAAGCCATAATTTTTAATAGAGCTGACTAAAGGCATGCAAGTTCATGTACCCAATGATTATTGATTACACTTGCTGTATCCAGTAGAGGTCACTGTGAAGTGCATTTTTGGGTGAGGAGTACTTTTTTACTCCTTTTCCTTTTCTAAGAGTAGGCAGAATTGCCCACCCCCATCTCCATTCACTGGGACTGGTTCAGGGAGCAATCTTCTCTAGAGATTTGGTGTAGAGTTGATGAGATTATCTGTTAAAGATTTTAGTCTAAAGAGCCTAGCCCTTGTAGTTTCCTTTATCCACAAAGCTACAAGCCTTAAAAATATAAATCATAAGTAAAATTCATAAAATATTCCAAGGCCCCAGGCAATTTATTGATTACTAATCTGAGAGGGTTAGTCTTCCAGCTTAGTGTAATCAATTATCTCTTTACCACACTAAGTAAAAACATTGATTCAGGACATAATCAAAACTATCTTCTCTTTATCTAGTAAAACATTTTCACTCCCTGCTGAATTTTCTGAATAAGTAGAGTAGAGCAACGTTCCAGGGAAAGAAAAAGGCTTCAGTTACTCCAAGAGGTAGTTATCGTCGTCTCCAGAAAGTGTCTTTTTTTACAGCACTGCTGGGCTGCTGCTGTTGTACATATTACAGCTCTTTATCTTTCCAATTGTAACTCTTCAATTCCTCTCCAAAGAAATTTAAAAATGTCTTTGTTCTGGGGAAAACTGCCCTCTTGTTTTGACCCTATAGTTCCTTCCTTTTTTGAGCTGGGAAGAAATTCAAATTCCAGGGTCCTAAGTGATTTAAGGCAGCTAATGTTAGCCTTGCTAAGACTGTTTTATACTATTCACATATGTGTACACTCTTTAAAGAAAAAGAAAAATGACAGACAAGCTTTGTATTTTTTGTTTGTTTTGTATTCCTAATTAAGAATAATGATGAACTAATACTTTTACAACTTACAAAACATAGTCACATTATCTCTTTAAAGTTTTACAACAGTCCCAAGATTGAACTGATATCATTGTTCCTATCTTGTAACTGAAGTAACAGGTTTACCCAGAGTCATATAGCTAGTTCATAGTGAAATCAGATTGGAGTCAATCTGACACTTAGTTCCAGTATTTTTTAAGGTTTTTTTTTTTAATTCTGAGCTTAATAAGCATTAAATAAAATGACTATTTCCACATACAAAGTAGAGCAGATAATGAGGACTGTGAATTGCTATTACCTACAGCTTGTTTTTCCTGTTAAGTATGTAATAAATTCATTGTTACAAAACTATTTTGTTCATTTGTGTCTTCTTCTGTATTTCCTCCTATTTGATTCTATGCATTAAAAAATATTTTAACAACTCCCTTCCCCTTTTCTTCTTACTTTTGACCATAACAAAGCTATTATTTCTGTTTTCTGAGGGTCTTTCCCTTGCAGATTGCCTCAATTCTTACCTAGCCTTCAATACTGATTGGGTATTGCCTCAGTCAATCTGAGACCTGTTAAAAGACCTTAGTTTAAAAATACCAGTCTCCCACTGCATCCTGAATCATCCTCAGTTGTCTTGATCTATATCTTGCCATTGGACCCAGACGACGCTAGAAGAAAAAGTGAAGTTGGTGACACAGCCTTCCCTCACTTAAATCCAACTCACTTGCATATCATGGCATCACCTCCCTAATGTCACAGTCCTCTTGCAGAATGAAGGACAAAAACATTAACAATCAGTATTATAATATTTCATTTATTCAACTATTCTTCATTTGACTAGCACTTTCTTGTTTATAGTTCTTTGCCACCACAAGGTATGCTGCTATGAATTTTTTGGTATAGAATAAATCTTTGTTTTCATCTTTACATCTTTAGGATATATGCCCAGGAATGTGAATTTTGAATCAAAAAAGAAGTATCATACGGTCATCTTGCTTGTATATTTCCAAATTGTTATCCATAATGTTTGGACCAATACATAGGTACACCAACAATATAATATTTTTCCAGTCTTACCACATACCATCCAACATTGTGTTCCCTTTTTCTTAGTCTTTATTTTTTCCTCCAGTGGATTAGGAGTAGGAGAGAGTTCAAAGAGTCCTTCTCTAGGAATGGCACTTGAGTTAGGGATTCTAATAAGTGAAGATCAGGTTCAACTTACACAAAGGCATGCAGTTATGAGATAAGAGGAATAGCAGGCAGGAGGTTCAGCTGGAGTGTAAATTGTGTAAAGGAGAATTATGTATAATGAACCTGGAAATTAATATTTCCTAATTATTTCATTTTAATTGTTTCCCTTTGTTCCAGATAAATATAAATAAAATATAGATTTGAAGAGCTAGGTCTCAAGAAAAGTGTCTTCCTTTCTAAGAGGAAATAGCACAATGGATAAACTTTCTAAAAGCATCTCCCTCTTTTTCTTTTCTTCCCAAGCTCTCCCCTCACCTTTTATTTCACATGCATTATATCACTTTTCTCATAACACATTCCAAAACATGCATCAGTGGTATAAAATAATAATCACAAAATCATAGGATGTGTTATTTTTCAAAGAACTATAGGGCTCACTGAAACCCAGGGTGGTCTTTATTAAAGTTAGAAAAATGTCTGAGGTTTTAGGAACTGCATTGTTTTATTTATTCTCTTTATTATTTATTGTATTTATTTATATTATAATATATTTTATTATCCAGCATATATAATATGTTATACTTTAATATTAACTTCTACAGAAAAAAAAAAACAAACTAAAGAGGATTCTATAAATCCAATGTCCTAGAATCAGAGGTGGAAGGAACCATAGAAGGCCATTGATTACACCCTCTAATTTTACAGATGAGGAAATTGAGGCAGAGAGAATTTAAGTGACTTGTCTGGTGTTATACAGATAGAAAATATCTGGAGTAAAATTTGAATCCTGGTCTTTATGACTCTACAGCCTGTGATCTATCCACTCTGCCATTTGAGAGCACTTACTGGGACCTGATGAGCTCTTACTTAACCAGCAAGATTCCAGGCAATATCTCTAATGCTCTCATGTACAGTTAGAACTAGCTCACGGTGGGCATAGGCAGATTTTTAAGACAAAAATCACAGGGGTAAGGGAATAAAATTGCATAGTGATCTTTATCAGGTTACTTCTGGGCTGGGCTGTTTTTTAGAACTGATATGCATCAGTCTAAGTTGGTTATGTATGATAGAAGAGGAAGTTTGGGGTTCAGTATATCAATACTGCAAGGAACTTCCAATATTCCCAGCTTTAAGAATGTTCAATTTTATCTGATTCCTAGGTTAGGCAGGCCTCTTCTGGTTAGAAAGGGAGCTTGAGCAAATCAAGGTGATTAGATCCCAAATCCATAATACCAAACCATGGTGATAGTCTTAATTAGCTTATACACAACATTTTTATATTTCCTGAGAATTTTCACTAAGCAATCAAAAATCCCTATATATTTGTTGATTTCAGCCAAGTATATATGACTCATGGATTTTTATACGCTCAAAGCTTAGTCCTTACTAAGTTTTAAATCAACTTTATTTGAAGAATGGGGAACATATTTCCCCTTTCTATTTAGAAAACAACAACAGAACTATTTCTTTTTTCTTCCTAAATATCATGACTCTCCACATAGTTGTTGGGTTCTCAGATTTAAATTTTCAATTTTCCCCTGGCTTCTGGTCTTTGTTGTTATTATTATGAATATGAACTACCTATATACTTTATAACCATTGACATAGAAGGATATGGATTTAATATGCAATTTACTGAAACTATAAGTACATGCAAGAATTCAGTGACTCAATGTCCTAATATATCTGGAAAACTTTTATGTTGCACAATGTAAAGCTCTCCATAAATAGTACAATGAATTATCTCAAGTAGATGGAAATCAACTTGTTTGAGCAAAGATAAAGCTATTGCCATAACATTCAGTGGGAAGGTGCTCAATGTACTTGGCCTTAGGACTGATTCTATCTGGTTGATCTCCAATCCACACTATGACAAAAAAGGCTGGTTATTATCCAAAACAAACTTCACTTTAGCCAACCTAATTTGCCCATTCCTGAGAATGTGTGCTTTTGCTTACTGACTTTTCCTTTTGGCGTCCTGCTTCTCTTCTGTCTTGCCAGGTCTAATATCTAAACTCTGCCTAGTTGTGGAGGCATCTGTTATTTTCTTTCAGTCTCCCTTCAACAATAACTAAGGCAGATTTTCCACTCTTAATTGAGGGAGGTCAATGAATTCACCTAGATTCAATTGTATAGAAGTGTATTAACTAAAGTAACAAAAAGAAGACAAACTTAAGCATTCAATTTTGTAAAACACAGAAAATCCACAAAACAATAATCCCCAACCTATCACAAAAGAAGGAACATCAAAAATTAAAGATAAATCAATAAGAAGATAAAATTATGGCAGAATTCATAAAATAAAGAGCTGCATCTGAAATCAAACCACCAGCTAGTTTGAGAAAAAGAGATTACTGAAATAAAAAATAATAATTAAGTGAATTCATAATAAATAGAAAAATGGAAATGAAGAGAATTTTCAGAAACTACTATACACAAGAATGACAGAAAAACAAATAATTTTAAGGAAATAGAGCATTATATAGGGCAATTACATGGTGCAATAGATAGAGTGCTGGAGTCAGAAAGACTCATTTTTTTGAGTTCAAATCTGAACTCAGACATTATCAAATGACCCTGAGCAAATGACTTATCTCTCAGTTTCCTCATCTGTAAAATGAGCTGGATGGCAAACCATTCCATTATCTTTGCCAAGAAAAGTACAAATGAGATCACAGAGTTGGATGCAACTGAAAAACAATTGATCAACAGCAAAAAGAGTATTATAAAAATACATTTAAAATAGTGAGCACTTAACTCAGTCTCAGAAAGGCAAATTTAATAAATCATAAATGAATTACCAAAGGGAAAAATTGTTCATATATATTTACAAGTGAATTATATTGAAGATTCAAAGAGAGAGGAATAACCAAAAGATGTAAAGACAATTAAAATCATAGTCAACTTTGGATATAATTGGAAAACAGGCATACTAATATACTGCTGGTGGTTTTGAGCTGTCCTCACTATGCTGAAAGGCAGTTGGAATCAAGAAAATAAAGTTATCAATTCAAGTCAAATAATAAACATTTACTAAGCACCTACTTTGTGCCAGGCATGACCCCTGCCTTCAACAAGCTTACAATCTAACAGGGAAACAATATGTAAGCAAATACATACAGATCAAGCTATACAGAAGATAAATAGAAAATAATTAAGAGGGAAAACAATCCCCCCCAAAAGAAAAGGAGTAAGGCTTCCTTGTGGAGATGGGGATAGTTAGTAATTGGATTGGAGGAAGGAGAGCATTCTAGGCATAGGGACAGTCAGAGAAAATGCTTAGAACCAAGAGATGGAATGTCTTGTGGTAGAACAGTCAGGAGGCCATTGTCACTAGATCCAAAGAGTACATATTGGGCAGTAAGATGTAAGAAGACTGGAAAGGGAGGAGGGGGCTAGGTATAAACCATTTATATCCTTTGATCCAATTATTCCATTATTTGATATATATCTCAATGAGGTAAATGACAGAAAGAAAAGTCATATATATCAACAAATTTGCAGTGGTGCTTTTTGAAGTAGCAAAAAACAAGAAACAAAATGCAATCATACCACAAGATATGCTTGTTTGGTTAAGAAGAATTAGACATTATGAGGAATTTCATTTCTATTTTGGTTTATGAGGCATTTCATTGAAATTATAAAGCATTAATCTGAAATGCCTTGTGATTGAATGAATATCATGGAACAAGAACTACCATGCAATCATCTTCCCAGGTATAGTTCCAAGGAATTGACTTAAGTCCTCCTTTCAGGAAACTCAGTTTTCCTAGTTTGTAATAGTGGTAATTTCATTCATCATGTTTCCCCCCCCCCAAATAAGGACATGTACTAATTAATAATAAATATGCTTTTTAAAATGCTAATTAATAATAGCAGTAACTAACATTCATGTGGCACCAGGCTAAACGCTTTGCAAATATTATCTCCTTTGACCTTTACAACCATCTTAAGGGATACATACTATTATTATTCCCATTTTACAGATGGGGAAACTAAGGCAGACAGAAGTTTAAGTGACTTGTTCAGGAACACACAGTTAATATCTGAAGTCACATTTGAAGTCAGGTCTTCCTGATTCCAACCCAAAGCTCTATTGTGCCATTTTGCTGCCACTCTCTGACTTTGTCTTCTGGCATTTTCCTATGATGTCAATTTGTTTAGTAAGTATGAAATAATTTGCATTGCTATAATTTATTTCTTTTTATTTTAATATTCTGGGTTCAGTTTGTTTGCAGAGTGGGGTGGGGGAGTCAGTTTTGCATAAAAAGTTCAATTACAATAAAGATCGAGCAGCAATGGGTATGAAATAAGTGTTAATTTTGGAGCTCAGGAATGCATAAAAATTGTCCCTTTGAAATGAATAATTACTATGTATTTTATTTATGAGTTCATTCCATAAAGGATTTCTTTTTTTTTCCTTTTTTTTAATGTTCCAAATGTGATGAATTGATTTTACTCTGATTCAAAACCAAAGCTTTCACTGTAGTGCAGAGACCAATTTCATAAAAGGCCATGAAAAAGTGGGGTAAGGACATGTACAAACTGGAGGATCAGGTCATTCCTTCAAAACATGACATTAAACTGTCGTTGAAGAACAAATTTAAAATAATACTGAAAAATTGAACTGAAATGTGGCACAAACATCACAACTTCTGTGCATGCCTTCCAGTATCTGTCCCTTATAATAGACTCAAAAACCTCTAGACTTCAGCGCAGTGGCGCTACAACAATTCTTTGGAAGAATAAAAAGTTCACATTGAAGAAATTTCACAGGAGAATATTAAGGCCAAAACAGAATGGGTTTACTTCTTTTCACTTCCAGAACAGATCTGACATTTTACTTAAAAACTATATTAAGCTTCTAATTCAAATCCCAACACAACCTTATGACCTCCTGCACTGAAGTTCTTTCCATCAATTAAAGAAAGGTGAAAGTGTCCACTTTACACCTGCTCCAAGTGTCTGAGTATAACCAAGTCCAATAAAACTGACATTATTCACTTTACCAGATAAAGAAGTTTTTTGATCCAGCGCGTATTTAGCAGCAACGCCAAAACAGGTGTTGTTACTGCGAGCAGTCCAAGCAAGATTTATGGACGTTTCAATCTACTCATTAACTTTTTGGTACATCCACCCTCCAAATTCAGTGCGAACATTCACATTTGTGTGTAGCTGAAAGGCAAGAGCCTTATAATCCAGAGCAAAAT
Source organism: Myrmecobius fasciatus (assembly GCA_023553655.1). Classification (NCBI taxonomy): domain Eukaryota; kingdom Metazoa; phylum Chordata; class Mammalia; order Dasyuromorphia; family Myrmecobiidae; genus Myrmecobius; species Myrmecobius fasciatus. The sequence goes on from JAJPUD010004849.1 coordinate 169,989, forward strand.
TATTCTGAGACAATTTGGATTTGGCAGTGTCAAAACTTATGTATGTGATAGGCAGCGAAGCATCCTTCATGAGCAACATAGCCCAGCATAAATGAAAGATAATCTTATTCATCATATATGACCGAACAACAGTGTGACAGAATTTGTTCAGCCCAATCAATAGAAACTATAGTCTTACCTTACTTTGTGAGAGTTATTCATGCTTAGAAATCCTTTCTGGGGAGCAATTTCAGCGCTGGTGCGCGCAGGGTCATATAAAAATGGCAGAATGAGGAAGGAACGTCCCCAAATTCTCCTCCAATCTTACAACAGTATCTCAGATAAAATTTTGGACTGGAAAAGCAGCTTACCACTCCAGGACAGCTTGGAGAAAGGTCAGAAGGAAAGGTCTGTCTCATTGGGGTTGCGGAGGAGGGGGGTAGATTGAAGAGGGGGGAGCTGGCTCAGTGATCAGGCAAGCCGCACCTCGGGGAGTCTGTCACAAGGCTCCAATGTTTACCTTTTTTTTTTTTTTTTTAAGAAGGCTAGACTTTTTTTTTAAGAAGGCTAGACTTTTTTTTTTAAGACAGACTTTTTTCTTTCTTTTTTTTTTTTTAAGAAGCTCAATGCCTACTTAAGGAAGGCCACCACTGAAGCCACACCACCACTATAAACCAAAAGCAAGGCCAGAGCTCCAAATCAAGAGAGCAGTCCCTGAAGATCAGCAGTCACAGTAAGGCACTATCCCAAAGCAGGCCATCCACAAGACCCAGCTTCTGGGGCAGGTCAGCAACAAGGCTCCACCTCTGGGGCAGGGCAATAGTGAGGCTCTTCATCCCAGTTCAAGACAAGGGCCCCACCCTACCACCTCAAATTCAAACCAGCAGCTAAGGACACAAGAAGTTTAGGACAGTACCCTCTCCCCTCCACGAGCCGAGCATAACTTTTACATAAAAGTACAAAGTCCCAAAATGGGCAGGAAAAAAAATGAACAAAAAAACCTGGCCATAAAAAGAATTACTATAGTGACAAGGAGAAATTAAGGCACAAACTTAGAAGAGGACAATAATGCTAAAATAACTACATGTGAAGCTTCAAAGAAAATATAAATTGATCTCAGGCCCCAAAGAGCAATATCAAAAAAGGATTTCAAAAAGTAAATAAGAGAACTAAAAGAAAAATTCAGAAAAGATGAGTGATTGAAGAAAATCATCAAAAAAAAAAGTCAACAGCATGGTAAAGCAAGCAAAACAATGTAAAAAGTTAAGAAAACAACTCCTCAAAAAGTTGAACTGGCTAAATAAAAAGGAGATACAAAAGCTCACTGAAGAGAATAATTACTCAAAAAATTAGAACTGGGCTATTGGAAGCTAATGACTCCACAAGACATCAAGAAACAATAAAAATCCAAAGAATAAAAAAATAGAACAAAGTGTAAAATTTCTCATTTAAAAAAAAACTGACCTGGAAAATATATCGAGGAGAAATTCTTTGAGAATTACTGAACTTTCTGAAAGTCATAATAAACAAAACAAAAAAACCCTGGATATCATATTGTGAGAAATTATCAAGGAAAATTGCTCTGATATCCTAGAACCATAGGGCAAAGAAGAAATTGAAAGAATCCACCAATTATCATCTGAAAGTGATTCCAAAATGAAAACTTTCAAGAATATTATATCCAAATTCCAGAGTTCCCAGGCCAAGGAGGAAATACCACAAGCAGTCAGAAAGAAATAATTCAAATATCATGGAGCCACAGTCAAACTTATATAGCTTCTAGTAGCTTCTACATTAAGGAACCAAAGGGCTTGTAATATTGTATTCCAGAAGGCAAAGAAGGTTGGATTACAACTCAAAAATCACCTACCCAGCAAAATTGAGGAATAATTTTTCAAGAGGAAAAATGGATGTTTAATGAAATAGAGATTTTAAAGCATCCCTAATTAAAAAAATAAAGCTGAATAAAAATTTTGAGCTTCAAATACAACATTCAAGAGAAGCGTAAAAAGGTAAACAAAAAAGAAAATATGAGAGATTTAATGAGGTTAAACTGTTTATATAACTACATGGCAAAATGATATTTGTAACTTCTAAGCATTTTAGAGCAATTAGAGTATACATAAACAGAGGGTGCAGGTATGAGTTGACTTATGATGGAATTCAAAAAAAATTGAGGGATGAGAAGGAAAATTGTACTGGAAGAAGAGGAAAGAAAGAATGAATGGGAATAAATTATCAAATATAAAAAAGGGGTGAAAAAACAATTACAATGAAAAAAAATAAAGGTGATTGGGTGAGTGGTGGGCAGTGCTTAAACCTTAGTCTCATTAAAATTAGCTCAAAGAGGTAATGATATACACACTCACGTGAATCTAGAAATTCATCTTACCTTGATAGGGAAGCAAAAAAGGTGAGAATAAGAAAAAGGAGGGTGACAGAAGAGAGGGAAAATTGAGGTAATGGTCAGGAGAGACAGTGTGGAAGGTAGGAGAGAGACATATAAACAAAGGAAACATAGGATGGCTGAAATACACAGTAGTCATAATTCTAAATGTAAATGGGGTAAACTCACCCATAAAATGGAAGCAGATAACAGAATAAAGACCAGAATTTGACAATATGCTGTTTACAAGAAACATATTTGGTTTTGTTATTGTTGTTTCTATATCTAATTTATTGTATTATTAATATTCAATATCAACACAACTAAAGTTGTTTTAAAACTTTTGATCTCAAGAAAATGAATTACAATGCATGAAATGTAGCTACACCATTTCTTTAACTGCAATTTTCTTTTATCTTTTTGTTGTCAGGACTTCTGGCTTTTCTCTTAGTATCATAACTCTTGAATTTGTGCTAAGATTTCTGCTGTGGCTTCCAATTTCTCTACATGCCTTTGAAATATAAGGTGGTCAATTACTATCCTATACATCAATGTCTCATTAGATGTTTCCTCTTTTACTAAAATAATTTTTGTGGTCAAAACTTCATTACTTCCTCTCTAGAATGTTAACCTACCTTATCTCTTAAGTATTTGAAACTCAATTCTTTCAAAATTCAAAAAAAAATATGCATCTATCCCTGGCTTTTCTTTTCTTCCCTATCATAATTCACAAGATGGAATGGTCATGTTTTTCTCAAAGTTCCCATCATTTCTATTTTGCTATGTAATGGTCAGAATTAGGCCCAAATTATTAGGCCCAAATTATTAGTTCCACCTGTTCTTCTTTGGAAAAGCAAAATCATCTTAGAAGTTTGACAATAATTTATCATCTTCTGTAAACACAAAGATAGCTCCAGAAATAGTCTTGAATCCCTCCATTATTACAACATTCTGACATCCTACAGATTTCTGATGTTTCCATATTAAGTAGTTATTTCTCTTGTTTAGGTGGTTCATAATATGTTCCCATATAGTATTATTTCTATTTCTGTAAGAAATACATTTGAAGCATGGAAACCTATATAGAGTAGAAATAAGGTGCTGGTGCAGAATCTATTGTTTCAGTTCAAATAAAAGAAGCAGGAGAAGCGATCATGATCTCAGACAAAGCAAAAAAAAATATATCTAATTAAAAGAGATAAAGAAACTCTATCTTGCTAAAATATACCATAGGCAATGAAGAAATAACAATACTAAACATATATGCACCAAATGGCATAGCATCTAAATTTTTAAAGAAGTTAAATGAGATACAGGATGAAATAGGCAATAAAACTTTGTTAGTGGGGGATTTCAACTTTCTACTCTCAGAACTAGATAAATCTAACCAAAAAAATAAATAAGAAAAAAGTTAAGGAGATGGATAGAATTTTAGAAAAGTTAGATATGACAGACTTCTTGAGAAAAGTGAATGGGAATAGAGAGGAACATATCTCTTTCTCAGAGGTATATAGCACCTACATAAAATTGACCATTTATTACAGCATAAAAGCCTCACAACCAAAGTCAGAAAAGCAGAAATATTAAGTGCAACTTTTTTAGATCATAATGCAATAAAAATTACAATCAATAAAGGACAGTGGAAAGGTACATTATAAACTAGTTGGAAACTAGTAATCTAATCCTAAAGAATAAGTGGGTCAAAGAACAAATACTAGAAACAATAATTCTAATAAGAAAATGACAAAAATGAGACAGTATACTAATATTTATGGAATTCAGACAAAGCAATACTTAAAGGGAAATTTATATCTCTAAATGTTTACATTGATAAAATAGAGAAAGAGCAGATTAATGAATTGGGCAAGCAACAACAACAACAACAACAACAAACCAAGCCCAAACCTAAAAACAAACAAATAAACAAACCACATTAAAAACCCCCAAATAAACAGAAAATAAGAAATCCTGAAAACCAGATGAAAATTAATAAAATTGAAAATAATAAAACCATTGAGCTAGTAAATAAAATTAGGAATTGGTTTTTATGGGAAAAACAAGTTAGAGAAGTCATTTGTTAATTTGATTTAATAAAAAAAAAGAAAGAAAGAAGAAAAACAAGATACCAGTATCAAAAAAATAAAAATAAAAAGGGGTAAGTTCATCACAAAAGAAAAGGAAATTGAAACAATTATTAGGAGCTCTTTTTTACAATTATATGCCAATAAATCTGACAATCTAAGTGGGGAAAAAGGATGTTTACAAAAATTGCTGTTTAAAAATTAAATATATCAACAAAAATATTTTTAAAGAAAGATGACAAACTGGATCTTCACCCCATGTATGACTGAGATATGGTTCTAGAAAAATTTATAGGAACTACAAATTATTTAATGTGTAAAGAGAATAACAGAATAATTTTTCATAATGTTTGAGGCTGAGCCTCTCTCATTAGGAGATATTCCTTTGATTATATGTCTCAGAAGGTAAATGGTCTGTGAGCCTATAAGGGAGGGGGGAATCACATGACCAGGTGAGCACTTTGATTGATATGGAATGTTTTACAAGGCTTGAAAAGCAGAATTTAACAGGACTAATACATAAGTGTAAGGATACTGAAGTGGAATGACCAGTTCATGATATTCCAGAGCCAAGGTAAGAAATTGCAGTTTTTCTACTATTTTACTGCAAGTGACTCCTAGGAAAGAAACTTCAATAGGCAAATAATATAATCTAACTATTTGCTTCCAGGGCTATGACTTCCAGCTAGTTGGAAAATTCAATGGAATTGAATTTGAATTAGACAACACCTCTCCTACAAGCATAGGAGATTGCTCCCTTTTGTGTAAAAAAAAAAAGTAGTTTATAGATTATTATTTGGTTTCCTTCTTTATTATTTTTCTTCATTGCTAAATTAAGTGCTTTTGTTATTGGAACCATGCTTTGCTTTTGCATCTTAGCAATAAAGAGGAAATTCATATTGGATAGAAATTTGTGTAGCAAGTTGAGTAGTTGATTATCCAAATCAGATATAATGAGCCAATCTCAAAATTGTGAAGGGCATTACACTTTTTGTGTTTAGTCTGTAATACCTTGTCTCCTTTTCTTAGTCTGCTGAATTCCTATCCATTTTTTAAAGTTTAATTTAAATGATACCATCTAAACAAAGGATCCCTTGATATTCTCCATAGTAACTTTGCTTCCCAAGCATATGTTATGGCATTTTATTTTGTACTTCTTTGTTTTCTCATAATAATGTATATTAATCCTTATTGAAGAGGACCATGACATCAGAGAGGTGATGCCATGTTGGATATGAGCCACTGTGCTGGATAGGGGGAAAGACAGTTTAGATCAGATGTACTTTTTGCTGTCACAGTTTTCAGTCTACTAAAGGAATATAATCCAACTTATTCTCTTAACCTGTGAGTGCTCTGCTCAAAGTAATGTAAATTTTATTTATTTATTTTGCTGAGGCAATTGGAATTAAGTGACTTGCCCAGGATCACGCAGCTAGGAAGTGGTAAGTGTCTGAGGTAAGATTTGAACTCAGGTCATCCTGACTTCAGGGCCAGTGCTCTATTCACTGCACCACCTAGCTGTCCCATTTTATTTATTTTTTAGTGCTGAAACCTCACAAAATATCTTGGGGTTTCATTGCCAGATTTCTTTCTTAAGGACCAAGTCTTAAACTCAAATCACTTAGTTTCTTCAGGGATTGGCCAGCAATAGGGCCCAGGCCAAGCCCCACTTGGTCATTGTTTGGTCCCTGATTGATTCAGAGTGAGTATAAATAGAAACTATATTGTTTTGGCCAGTCCTTATTTCCTATTTGATTTTTTTCTTTCTGAGAAGGTAAAAGATGCCATTCTTTTCCTCAGTTCTTATCTGTCTTTAATCACTGAATGGGTATTGCCTACGTCAAACAGACCTTAGCTTAAAAAGACCAAAGTATCCCACTGCATTAAGAGCCATCCTCCAGTCATCCCCATCTATTTCTTGCCACTGGACCCAGATGGCTCTGGAGGGGAAAGGGAGCATGGTGACTTTGCACAGCCTACCTTCACTTAAATCCAACTCATTTGCATGTTATGGCATTACATCTCTGATGTCATGGTCCTTTTGGGGAACAAAAGACAATAATCACATACAAAATAGTACATGTTTAACAAATGTTTGCTTATTGATTTATCCAGCTTTTAATTGTTATTTCAAAGTGACAAATGAAAAAAATCCAGTTTTGTTCCTAAGAGAAAAATATTTTATAGAAATCTTGATTTATATTTGATCAACATTTAATCAACAATTGCCAAGCAGCTTTTAAAATGACCCAAAGTGAAAAAGAATTAAACCACTCAGTGTGTCTTGAGGTTCCTCAGGCAATTTATGAACCATCCCTGACAAGTCAGCAGAATATACCTTTTAAAGCAGTCTCTATCTAAATCATTTTTTTTTTTTGCTAGCTTTCAGAACCTGAATAACCACTAACAGTCACACTAAAAAGAATTATGTTTTATGAGGTATCATAACTCAATTATACCATTCAATAAAGTGTCAGTTTTCTTTGCTAATTAGGCATATCTCATTAACTAATTAACTTACATCAAACATATATTCAAATGACTGCCACAGTTAGGTGCTGGTGTTTTTGTTCGGTTGGTTTTTTGGAGTGTATATTTTTAACAACTCAGCTATCAACTAGATGTGATTTTTTATGCATATATGGCACTATACAGGCAACATTAAAAACTGGATCCTTGTCAAGTCACCAGTCAAAATGTCAGAGCTTTGTAAAAGAGTCTGAAACCAGTTTTTGCACGAATGGATTAATGGTAATAATCACTGTCAATCATAGCTGCAAGAATGGAATCTTTCTATAATCTATTCCAGGTATCTGCCTAGACTCCTAGATTGTCATTCCTCTAAATAGTATTCTTTGACATGTAAGGACTAGAATAATGCATTTTCCCATCTTTTTGCAATGTGCTTCTCAGAATTCTTAGAGATTTCTACATTGTCTTTAGAAATCCAAAACAGGAATTTTATTCAATACCTATTACTATTAGTTGAAAAGAAGCATTGTGTCAAAATCCTCACTGTTTGTGTCTTCAAAGTTATATCATTATGAATTAATTTATCTATCTTTGTCCCCCAAAAAGCATTCTTCTATGTCAGTTTTTTCTACATAGTAAGTCAGTTTTAGGGTCAGAAGTTGGAGGACTATTTCTGCTTCATAAACTAGAGCACAAACTAGCTCAAATTCATACTAGAACTTGTGTTTTAACATGTATCCCCATTTAGGATATTAGATGTTTCTAAACTTCCTTATTGGTAATAGAATATCTTGACTGCATTACATCATAGCTTCATCTGAACCAATAATATTATGAAAATTAAAAAAAAATGGGGCAAAGTTTTCCTACAATTCCAAAACAAGATATAAAGGAATATAATGGAAGTGTTAAGGAGGTTTCTTATAACATCCCCCATTGCCCCTCTACAGGGGTCTCATTCTACTATTGCTGTGAGCTTTGACTACTCTTATTCTTTAACTGCTGGAGACATTACTGTTTTTATACAGGACAGAATACTTCTCTTAGGCATACACAAGATGTATCCTTTCTGGTGTCATTTGTCTTCATCCCATCCAATAGCTAAGGCTCTATAGTTTTCTCAACTTAATTAAGGAAATTCCTCAATTAAAAAAAGTTCTGGACTTGACAGCATTAATAAAATGTCCATTTACATATAAATAGAAGAGTTGAAAAAATTATATATGAAATATAGCTTGCTTTTCAATTATATACTTTATATATTACATATAACATATACAATACTTATATTTAATAGTATTATATGCACATATACTAATGATATTATAAATATATAATAGTATAGCATTATTATATAATATCTTATTACCACATATATAATACCATTAAACACACTATTTTTGTTATATGTGCAATATTATTATATATACACATATATGGATTGTGAATGTAATACATTCACCATATAATTTTTTTTTTTTTTGCTTTTTGCTAAGGCAATTGGGGTTAAGTGACTTGCCCAGGGTCACACAGCTAGGAAGTGTCTGAGATCAGATTTGAACTCAGGTCCTCCTGACTTCAGGGCTGGTGCTCTATCCACTGCGCCACCTATCTGCCCCCACCATATAAATTTCAAAGCTGTCTTCTTTATCTGTGATTCCTCTAACATTAACTTCTTACTTTGTTATGAGTTGTAGGAAAACTCTTCAAATACCAATTTGCACATAGAAACAATAAAATTAACAAAATCTATTAAGTGCTTACTCTGTACAGGACCTTCTGCGTTGAATATGATGGGATAAGATAAATACTAGGTTATTTAAACTGGAGTATGGTTATTGTTTATAGTGCCTTTTAAAATTACAAGTTCATTTTTATTATAGAAATGAATACCAACAAATATATAAGTAATAAGTTTCTTTAAAAGTCACCCAATCCTGTGAATTCTTTCTTCAGGGTGTCTTTCAAATAAACTCCCTTCCTTTCCCTTCCTATCTATAACTTTATGCTTATACCACCTTGCAACTGATTAATTCCAACAGCTCTTGAGTAATTTTGTTTTGTTTTCATTTGGCCCAAATTTTTTATTTCACTGATGCAAGAAACTCCTCTTCTAATGTATATTGGAAACTGCTCTTCAATTTTACAGTCTTCATAGCTGCTGGAATTAAATCAGATATTCCTGATTCCAAGACTGGATCTCTAACCACTGTACATCTTAATAGTCTGATTCCTTAAAAACATTGCATTTGTCCCTTTGGAGAGAGATAGCAGATGCCTGAAGAAAAGAAGCTGCCATAAATGTTTGTTTCAATCTATTTGAATTGTAAAAATGTACCACCATCCATCCATTATCTATTGTTGAGGAGTTTTCAGGGATAGGCATAAGTTATATGCTGTATAGAGAAACAAAATGACCTCATGGATGAACAATGGTTTAGAAAGGCCCTGATGTGATACTTCTAAAGCATCCCAGCCAAGAGAGCTTCCAGAATATAGAAGAACTGTGTTTCTTTTTCCCTTAACAATACCTAGTTACAACTGTACAAAGACAGCTATCACCACTAATCTAATTTGCCTTAGGAACATTTATTAGCAATACACTATTAGCTAACATTGGCCAAATATACTTTGACAGATTGGCATATTGATAGTCACTTGTCTCTTTTGTTAAAAGGTTCTCATATTCTCTTTCTTCACACTCAAGGACTAAAAATAAGGAGAGGAATGAAGGGGAACAAAGTACTCCTCTTACAAAGTCTTTGACCCTTGGTCCTGGTCATTCTTAATGATTTCCAAGTTGCATTTCCTAAATTATTCCCATAAAAATCACCTTTTCCCACTCTGTTCACAATGGTTCAGCATAGGCAGATAGTTCAAAAGTCCAACTGGACTTGATTACATTGTTAAAAAAAAAGTTCAGGGTATAAATTATCTAAAGATGAAATACACATTGAAAATAACTTCACATTATTCATTTAGTTTGGCTCACATTTAGAGTGTGGACAATTTGTTCCAAGAACTTCCTGTTGCCACTTCCCCTTGTAAGTTTTTCCTTTACAATTCTATTGTTCTGAACAGGATACCCTGATTTCTCCTTACAACTTCAGATCAAGCTTCTAGAACAGGAGTTTTCAAACTTTTTTTTTTTTATAAAGCTTTTTATTTACAAAACAATGACCTTTCAACATTGACCTTTGCAAAAAAAAAACTTTTTTTTCCCCAAGCTTTTCCTTTCCTCCCACCCACCCCCCACCCCTAGATGACAGGTAATCTAATACATGCTAGATAGGATAAATTATATGACAAATACAATACATGTATACATATCTATACAGTTATCTTACTGCACAAGAAACATCAGATCTAGAAAGAGAAGAAGAAAAAACAACCTAAGAAGGGAAACAAAATGCATGGAAATATTCACAGAAAGTGTTAAAATGCTGTGTTGTGGTTCACTCTCAGTTCCCACAGGCCTCTCTCTGGATGTATATGACTATCTTCATCGCAGCACAACTGGTTTGAATCACATCATTGTTGAAGAGAACCATGTCCATCAAAATTGATCATCGTATAGTCTTGTTGCTGTGTATAATGTTCTCCTGGTTCTGCTGATTTCACTCAGCATCAGTTCATGCAAGTCTCTCCAATCCTCTCTGAAATCCTCCTGTTGGTCATTTCTTACAGAACAATAATATTCCATAACATTCATATACCATAATTTATTCAGCCATTCTCCAATTGATGGGCATCTTTTCAATTTCCAGTTTCTTGCCACTACAAAAAGGGCTGCCACAAACATTTTTGCACATGTGGGTCCCTTTCCCTCCTTTAAAATCTCTTTGGGATATAGGCCCAGTAGAAACACTGCTGGGTCAAAGGGTATGCACTGTTTGATAACTTTTTGAGCATAGCTCC